>JAOTQE010019894.1:0-10704 GCA_025631205.1 Nesometra sesokonis | reverse complement strand
CATTGACCATTGACCATTGACCATTGACCATTGACCATTGACCATTGACCATTGACCATTGACCATTGACCATTGACCATTGACTATTGACTATTGACTATTGACTATTGATCATTCCGCGGAAGTCAGTATGTCTGTCATACATTACGTGTGCATTCCAATTAGAGATTTTGATAATTTTTATCACCTCACTGATTTATCACATTAATTATACGGGATTGAAATATACTGTACATCTATAGAAGCAATCAAGTGGAAACTAGTCCAATTATCCATTGTGATAAGACTTGATACAACTTTGTAATGGGGATATACACCTAATGTATGTTCTGATTGCCTATTTCACTGTACAGTAGAACCTCGGTTTTGCATACTGTAAGGGAACAGAAAGGATATGTAAATCTGAGGGTTTGTAAAATTGAGTTATGGTCTTTTTATAAGTTTGTTCATTACTCATTCCCTCATTTATTTATACTACTACCCATTATTTAGACTAGACAATTTTGAGTGTACAAAAATCTATAAATATTGGTTAATTTTAACATTTTTTAACAACATGTCCAGTTAAAATTTGTTTGAATTTTAATTTACGATTTTTTTGTAAAATTTAGGAGTATGTAAAATTGAGGGTTCATAAAAGGGAGGTATGTAAAATCGAGGTTCCACTGTATTCAAAATTTAGGCATAGTGTTGATACACGACAAAGTGTCAGAATTCAATATTTCGACATAAATTATGTCATCTTCTACAATATTGTTATTAATAACTTGTTTGTGCCTATGCGTTGCTGCAGTTAAGTATTTTGTTCCGCATGGTACAGTTTAATAAAAAAAAACAACCATATAGTATTTCATATTAATGCGCGGCGGCCTATAACAATTATGACGCTTTCAGCTTATGCTAGATAGGTTTATCTGTTGTTCTAGGCTACAATTAGAATTTTGTGATTTTTTTCAATTGAATTTAATATTTTAAAGGTTACCTCGGCCTTTCAGAGCATGCATTTTTTTTTGCGACATTATTTTTCCAATACCGCAAGTGTCCTAAAACCGTAACAGTTGGTTAGTATGTAAATTTACCGTTCCTGTATTCTATAGAGTGCATCGATTTCGCAATGCTTGCAAAATAGGTCTAATTACCCTCGCCCCTATAGTTGGGAGAGGGTATTGCATTGACCTCCGTCTGTCTGTCTGTCTGTCTGTCAGTCTGTCTGTGTGTCCGTGTGTCTGTCTGCATCCATATCTCAAAAACTATTGGGCCAATTTACTTCAAAATTTCAGGCAATGTCAGTACCAACCGTACCTAGGTCCTCCCGAGGTTTGGTGCTGGTTCGCCTTACACATGAATTCTGGATTCTAATCTATATTATTTTGTGTCTATTGCCCTCTCTTAAGTGCCAAAAAATACAGTAGGCTTGATACTAAACAGGCCTCATAGTTCCTGATATACTCCTATCCGTTAGATATATTGCCATTGAAATTCCAAACATAACTTTTCTTGACCCTGAATAGAGTATGTAGTATGTTTATTTTGTGTGCCTATTTCCCTATCACAGTGAAAGTAGGAAAAGAATAAAAACTATGGCTTTAGCTGTTCACAACACACAAACTAACAAACACAAGAAGGAAAAATCTTCAAAATATAGGCGAGGGTGTAATCGTTTACGATTACTTTGTCTTGTTATATATAATCACCCGAAGGCATTTCAGTCTTACACTATTGATTTTATAAAGTACCATAATTACCGTTAACTAATTTAGACTAATATGAATTTATAACGAATCATGAGTAGAATTAACCGCTTCTTTTATTTTTATCAGGATTATTGATTGTCGTTTTCCGTTAAAATTAAAACGATTTACCCAAAATAATTACTGAAATGTAAATGATATTGACCTACGCAGCTGGATTCAATACTAACGATTTATTAAACTGTTTTGAATTTAAATATACTTTGTTTTTAGATTTTGATTCTTATCCATTTATAATACTATACGTATACTGTATACATATCAGATTTGTTTTTGTTTTTTTAGCTTGGCTAGTGATTTGTTGATTAAGAAATTATTGACAATCTTTTATTAGTTGATTTATTCTTGTAAAATCCATTTAGTTTCCGAATTTTTATTGGCTAGTTGGCTGATTGGTGAAGATTGGTAGCTGATTGATTCGTAATAATGTATTTATTGATTGACTTCTGAGTGGATTGATTGATTTATTGATTTATTGATTGTTGTTGTTTGATTGGTTGACTGATTGATTTGTTAGGTGGTTGGTTCATTGATTGACTGATTGAGTGATTGATTGGTTGATTGATTGATTGATTGATTCATTCATTCATTAATTCATTCATTCATTCATTGACTGTATGATAGGTTGGTTGGTTGATTGATAGGTTGATTGATTGGGTGTTGGTTGATCGATTAATCGATTCGATTGATTTGTTAGTTTATCGATTGGTGGATTGATTGATTGATTTGTTGGTTTATAAATTGATTGATTTATAGATTGATTTGTTGATTGATTGATTTGTTGATTGAGTGATTTGTTAATTGATTGATCAATTGATTAATTTGTTAATTGATTGGTTGATTGATTGATTTATTGATTGGTTGATTTGTTGATTGATTGATTGATTGATTGATTGATTCGTTGATTGAGTGATTTGTTGATTGATTGATCGATTGATTAATTTGTTGATTGATTGATTGATTGAGTTTTTTGACTGACTGATTCGTTAATCGAGTGATCTGTTGATTGATAGATTGATTGATTAATTTGTTGTATGATTGATTGATTGATTGATTGATTGATTCATTCATTCATTAATTCATTCATTCATTCATTGACTGTATGATATGTTGGTTGGTTGATTGATAGGTTGATTGATTGGGTGTTGGTTGATCGATTAATCGATTCGATTGATTTGTTAGTTAGTTTATCGATTGGTGGATTGATTGATATGTTGGTTTATGGATTGATTGATTTATTGATTGTTTTGTTGATTGATTGATTCGTTGATTGAGTGATTTGTTGATTGAATGATTGATTGGTTGGTTGGTTGGTTGATTGATTGATTGATTGAGTTTTTTGACTGACTGATTCGTTAATCGAGTGATCTGTTGATTGATAGATTGATTGATTAATTTGTTGATTGATTGATTGTGATTGACTGATTGATTGATCGAAATCTGGGCGAAAGTGACGTCTTTGAATGTTGATTGGCTTTACTGCATAGGCCTATAAAATAATAAATATAGAAAATTGGAATAATTATGCTATGATATCTTTTTAAACGATCGATCGATCGATCATCGATTGCTTGACTGGCTGGCTGGTGTGTTGGTTTGTTGTTTTTTTTTTGGTTGGTTCGATGGTCGGTGGGCCGGTTGGTTGGTTGGTTTTGTTGGTTGGCTGGTTGGTTGGATGGCTGGTTGGTCGGATGGCTGGTTGGTTGGTTTGTTGGCTGGTTGGTTGGTTGGTTGATTGATTTGTTGGTGGTTGGTTGATTGACTTGTTGGTGGGTTGGTTGGATGGTTTGTTGGTTGGTTGGTTAATTGATTTGTTGGTCGGTTGGTTGGTTGGTTGGTTGGTTGGCTGGTTGGTTGGTTTGTTGGTTGGTTGGCTGGCTGGTTGATTTTGGTTGGTTGGCTGGTTGGTTGGTTGGCTGGCTGGTTAGTTGGTTGGTTGGTCGGTCGGTCGGTGGACCAGTTGGTTGGTTGGCTGACATGGCTGGTTGGAAAGTTAATTTGTTGATGTGGTTGGTTGGCTTGTTGGTTGGCTGGCTGGTTTAGTCTGCTTCCTCTTTGACAATGACTCTTGGTTGGTTGATTGGTTGTCTTATATACACCACATGTATTGGTTTAGTGTTGGTTGGTTTGTTGTTCTATTTTGACTTTCTGGTTATTGTTTGATCGGTCGTTTGGTTTAAGTTTTCACCACCATTACCATTATCATCTTCGTTGGATTTACTTTATATTAGTTTGACAGCACCGTATGTTATACTGTAAAACTGACTAACGATAAAGTAACGATAAAGGATAGATGGGTTTGAAAGTTAAAATTCGAGGTGTAAAATTAAAATGACATGACAACAACTGGGTTATCACACGTTTATTCACTACAAACTGATGTCGAATAGACCTACTATCAATAATAGGTTAACCATTACATGGGTACCAGACCAATGTCCGTAACTTAAGCTTTGGCTACAACATATTGATACAATAATCAATAGTTCAGCATAGATTGACTGTACTTAGCACCGTTAAAATATCACCGATATAATACCGGTAATATAGATATTGAAGGATCTAGTAAGGTGATACTGGGAAATACGGAAATTTATATTTAAGAAATTATTTAATTGTATTTTTAATCTATTATTTTACATTTTAATAAACTATAATAATACACAATGAGTATTTATTCATTTAACAAATAATTAAATATCCTCGTATACTCTGGTTCTTATTGCTCTGCATAACACGCAGGCCATTGAGGCTTGGGTGACATCACAGCCCCAAATTGGTCCTCCTACTTCAGTACATTATACCACAATGAAACACATTAGTAATAAATCATTTAAAAATATCATTTCTTTAAAATAATAACCGTATAAAACGTTATGTATATGTTGAAAACTCAACATTTATGCAACACGGACTTACGTACCGTAGACAATTACGTGCGTTTATACGTTTACATAATTTCACAAACGTTTCTTTTTGTCCAGGCACTACATAAAGTTGAATTGATAGCAAGGATGGGGTTACACTGTATAATCTGCAAAGGCTTCGTAAAGCATACGTAATTACGTAGGCCATTACATGCTTGCATACCATTTCACAAACGTAATATGCCCGTAATTACACAATAAACGTTGTATTGGGAGCAAAAAGATCCTTTATCAGCAAAGGGTGTAATATCACGTAGGCGTAACTTGCGTGTATGTAGGTCATTACACGTTTAACGTTATATTGATTGGGTTATACTGCGAAGCAAACCACTGACCTGTCACATATGTAAAGCGCTAGGACACCATTTACAATGGCCAACAAGGGTACACACGTACAATTTAATTTTATTCACAAACAAATTGAAAGCTCGTTTTTAGAAAATCTTGAAGCCCTTTTTGTTAAAAAATTTAAAGCTGGTTACAGTCTTTTTCTGGACCACTTTAGGTGGTTTTGGTGACGGGGATTTAGCCCTATCGCCCCTCTCTTTACTATTTGATGGCGTTGGCGATAGTAGTAGTTTATCTTCTGATATAAAAAGTGGTTTGATTGGCATATGACGGTCGATTTCTCTTTTAATTTCACGAACCATTTTGTGCAACACCATTTCAACATCTTCGAAGTCGCCTGCTGCTGATACTTCATGATAAGAGCATGCGTATTGGGTGGCGAGGAGAGTCCCTTCGTCTTTACTGACTTGTCTGAAATTATACAGTTTCATGTTATTATTTGTAGATCAATGGTAACACTGCTATTCGATGTCCTAATCGTTATAATCATCGTCATTGTCATCATTATCGTCTTCATCATCAACGTCAGCACATCATAATCATCACAGGGGCGGATCCAGAAATTTTCAAACGGGAGGAGGGTCACAGACCAGATCCATTTTACAAGAATACTGACTGCACCAGGTGGGTTTGGGAGGGGAAGATCCCCCTCGCATGGACATTTTTTGAAAATAATAAACCTCTAGACTCTCATACAGAGCATCTTGGACCAGGGAGGTATAAAATACCTATATACCGCCCAACTTGGACTATAATACAGTCAAACAATTTGCGTTATTTTATATGCTAAAAGGCACATTTGAGTCCATCAAAGTGTATCGTTTTCAAGATCTTCCCCATCCCATAGAAATGTGTGAAAATAATAAACCTCTAGACTTGCATATGGAGCATCTTGGACTATAATCAAACAATTTGCGTTATTCTATACGCTAAAAGACACAGAGTCTTTCAAAATATCCCGTTTTCCAATCTCAGCCTATCTGTTTGTTTTCGAAGATTGAGCGATGTTAGTTATTTAGGTTGGGGCCAGGGGGCCGCCAAAACGGCCCAAATGGGGGTCCAGGGGTTGAAGGCCCCGGAAAATTTGCATGATTTTATATACCAAAAGACACATAAGAGTCCATCAAAATACCCCGGTCGGGGTCCAGGGGCCGAACGCCCCGGAAAATATCCGTTATTTTACATGCTAAAAGATACATTAGAGTCCATAAAAATGTCCCGTTTTCCAGATCATCACCCACCCATAGAAATGTTTAAAACTAATAGACGCTCATACTGAGCATCTTGGACTATAGGCCTACAGTCGAAAAGTTCCCCCGTGCCCCCGCCCCCTTGGATCCGCGCCTGCATCATCATCATCATCATCATCATCATCATCATTATTATCTTCATCGTAGCATCACCATCATCATCATCATCATCATCACCAACCTCATCATCACCATCACCATCATCATGATCATCATGATCATCACCAACCTCATCATCATCATCATCATCATCACCATCCATCATCACCATCATCATGATCATGTCGTCTTTATTATCGTTATCGTTAGTCATCATTAAAGTTTCTCATAACACTGTCCGTTTATTAAATTTATTCTTTGCAATCATTATTTTCACCACCACCAACCAAATCCATCGGACATTGATGGTATCACTCAGTGTCGTTGCTCACCTGTATCGTTCCATTTCATTCTTGTTGCCGATCAGTGCCACTGGAATCTCTATTATCTCTCCGTTGTTTTTTTGTAATTCGGACACATCTTGGAGAAGCTGTTTGGCTTCGTTAAAACTCTGTTTACTTGTAATGCTATACACAACTAAAAGACCATCTGACCAATCCAAGTACCGTTCGATATCACGTGCCTCCTATATAAAATAATAAAACAACACAATACGTTTGTTTACATGTATTATTAGATTACCGTCGTCGTCGTCGTCGCCGCCGCCGTCGTCGTCGTCATCATCATCATCATCACCACCACCATCCCCATCATCATCATCATCATTACCATCATCATTATCATCTTCATCACCGTCATCATCATCATCATCATCATCATCGTCGTCGTCATCATCCATCATCATCATCATCATCATCATCATCATCATCATCATAATCATCATCATCATCCTAATCATTATCTTTCCGTCTAAATTAATTTTCCGCAGCTCTCTTCGCTTCCACATAAGAACTGTATTCCATTGATTCATCTGTTTAGAGTTACTATATAGAGATAGGAACTCTAATCTGTTTGCTTCAAGTGTGTCCTCTTGAAGTTTGCTTTCGAAATTCATACACTGCCTTAAAATATGGCTCATACACCAAATATCTTATTCAACCAAACCAGCACAATAATGACATATAAGAACCATTAACCGATTCAATAAACATCTCTGTGACGTTGAGACACCAGACCCGTTAGCATGGATAATAAAGCAGTCTGGTTGAATGATTGACGCTTACCTGGAAGACTGTATCAAGGAGAGTTATGAGGACGACTTGGTTATCGACGGTATCCTTCTTGGTATACGAGTCCTCTAAAAAAAGAAGATTAAAACAAATTACAGGTTATTGTACTATGCATGTGGTTGCATAGCAACATGAAATTAACATGAACCACACTAGATAACTTTCTTCAATACCACCACCAACGCCACAAACAACCGTATGGCGGGCCGAATAAACATTTAATAGAAAGATATCTGTATTTTTTTAATAGAGATATCACTTTTTAAATAGAGAAAACTCTATTTAAATAAAGACATATCTATTCTTCTTTATTTAAATAGAGATATGGAGATATGTCTATTTTCGATTAAATTTTAATTCAGCCCGCCATACAACCGAGTTCAATAGTTCTTTAGGTCAGTTTTTCGCTTGCGTAACAGCGCAAAAATTACGAAACAATCAACCAATCAGTGAGGTACAATAATCAAATAAACGAAATTCATTGAAATTTTAGGAAGAGTCTGATTTGTTACTCAGTTGGAAGTTAAGTAGGAATGGCCACTGTTGGCTACTGTTGCCGCTATCCCCGCGTGACATTCCTACTGAGTGTGATTACGCGTAAACATAATGCTATTGAGTGGGAAATCATTCTACTGCGTGTGAAACCACTCTCTGTGTAAAACTATTTGCCCAAAACCCACGACTACATAACTCCTAAATAGGCCTTATCGACAAGGCCTACCAATTCACATTGTCGATTCCTGTGGACCTGCTTACTGCGTCAGTATCCATGGCCGGATCCGGTAGAGCTAGAAAGAGGGACCCTGATGCCAAATTGGACAAGCCCAGGTATGAGGTTTTAACAGGAAAATGATAACAATAGGCGTGGGCCCAGGGCCCGCCTAGGGACCGGGAAAATGTTTCTCTACATATGCTCTCTGGTGCACTTTTAGCACCCCAAAACTGTGCAAAAAATATATAATTTTTGTTTCAAAAAGGTTGAGGGGGAGGGCGGGTCCATTGCCCCCCCCCCCCTTGGATCCGCGCCTGGTATCAGTACTTTTTCAAAGGAAAGGGAAGCTGGGAGAGGGAAATTGACCCACTTCATTTGTCACCGCGGTCGTTGTTTATTCTTTCTTTTAAAGAAGGTAAAATGTTCACAAAATATGTCAATATTGATGAAAAAATGTAAAAACTGCAAACATTGTTGTACAATTTTAACGCCTGTAATTTTGGCGTCTATTGTCGATGAGAACCCGGTGTGTTAGGTATTGGACATACTGTGATATTATGACGTCACAAATGACCTTCGTCTGTCACGTCTGCGCTCTAAAGTTCAACATCGTGTCGAATTATCAAATATATGACAACCTATGGAAGGCAAAATCCAAAAGTAAAACACTTTTTCAGAAACATTACTTAAGATAACGTATTTTGGTTAAAAAATTGCAAACCCTACGTGATGTCAAGGAAGCAAACGATGGACGAACGAGGGCTCGGGCTTCTATTTGCTGACAAAAACAAAATTGTTTGAATTTTTTCTCAATTGTGATGTCGTAAAATTGGCTAGTATGCCAATTAAGAATCACTTACCGTTATTTAAGTATAAACACTCAAATCCGCCACAGGTACCTGACCGTTGATCTAATTAATCGGGACTTTCTAGGTAAATTGTGAGAAGTAAAATAATGATGATGGAAAACAAAATATTTATAAATAAATTCTAAATTTAATTATTTTCATGTCAAAGAAACCTAGCGAAATTGTAATTTAGCTTGACATAACGAACCATGGAACAATCAAGTAAGATTATTATCCATCAAAGACCGTCGACTGAGAACGATTTATCAAACACTGTTTATATTGTACTGAATTATGTCACTATGGTGTCACCGTATAAAAGAAGGTGTAGGCCTATATTAGCTCCATGATTAGGATAATCAAACTACAGTAGTTAAATTCGGATAGTAAGCACTATACATAATTATGAGTTTGCGAAAAACAATTGACTCTAGCAAATGCTAAACAGAAAAAATAAACATTTAAAGTGAAATATTGTTCAGAGAAAAAGTGAACGAGCAATCATTTTTTTTGTTGCTATGTCAAACCGTAAACCGCCAACCACGAACCCCTTTTGCTTGATACTGGATCCGCCACCGACAACCACAGCAAAGGCAATTTCTGTATCTAACTTGACCCATCGCAAGAAACAATGGAAAATGGTGCTGACTAGAATCATAATGATAACCACTGTGTGGAAAACGGAAAAGAGGACGACCAAGAGCAAGATGGAGGGACGAACTAGTAAGACAAGTGGAGACACTAGCAGCTAACATGATGAACTGAATAAAACATCGATAGAAATAAATGCGGTGATTTGGAAAAAGCCTTTGCCCAGCATCAAGATCAAGAATGACGACGACGATGATGATGAATGTTCACACACGAAAATTATCATCATTGCTCTGTAATTACCATACTTACTTTATAATCAGTGTTAATTGCGCTCGAAACTAAACATGTACCTTGATACAGTTATGAAATAGTGTTTTTACAATACAGACATTATGGTACACGTAAATACTGATGATTTAGCAGCAATACATATTAGTCGAATAAAAATATTCTGACTTTTAAACGACGACGAGGTACTTAGTAATGGTAAATTAATTCATTATTTAAATTGAACGATTTACGAGTCAGTTAAAACATACCGTATTGTATCTGTAGGCGTAATAACAAAAATAATTCTAAACTACAGTGTATTATGATCTTGTAATCAAAACATTCTCAGTGGACATAATTATCCCCCCTGTGTTTATAGGCTCTCCGTCCACAGTAACTGGGCACTCTTGCGTCGTGCGACAAGACGCGATGAGAGTTTACTCCTCGGCCGACGGTTTTTTTTTGTGATTTCCCTGTTGAATCACAAAGAACCGTGGCCGACAAGTGGAAGACTATCATCGGTTCTTGCAACCACACACATACACCCACACACACGCACACCCACAAATGGAGCGCGACGGTTTAGTCTTGTGACCGTCGCAGGACGCAGTGAGTTCCCGGCTTTATGAACAACTTTTCAGGAGCACATTTAGAAACCGAGGCGCCCCACCCTATTATTGATTTAGGGGTGAAACCGGGGCGCCCCACCCTATTATTGATTTAGGGGTGAAACCGGGGCGCCCCACCCTATTATTGATTTAGGGGTGAAACCGGG
>JAOTQE010019883.1:0-10705 GCA_025631205.1 Nesometra sesokonis | reverse complement strand
TTTGGGCTGATAAAAATTTAACATTGGTTTAATTACAAAACTATTACCAAACTTTTATAAAATTAACTTTAATGTAATTTTTTATTTGTACTGTACTGAAGTCTGGGTTTAAATATGTGGAACTTTATAACAAATACAAAATCTTAAAATTATAAATAATTTTATTAATTATACAGTATCTTAAGGTTATGTTCAGATTTATGGTTTAAGCATAATGTAATAAATGCAGCATACAGTTATTTGTCTGAACTAACTGGGGATCAGTAAAAGGTAACACCACATCCGGGGAGCTATTAGTGCTACCAGTAATGGCCAGATTAGCGCATGCTAATGATGTAATGCATTGTTAATGAGTCTGCATTGACTTATAAAAATTTGCAATCAATTTGCACTGGCTACACAAATTTGAATCACAGGAGAAGTCACAGCCGGCAATTTTTAAAAACATGGCTTGTGTCTGAATACTCTAGGAGTTTACACCATGGATTGCCTTTGCCTTGAGTTAGTTACGCCAACCTTAAGCCTGCTTTCATGTCAATCGTTAATCCCCAAAACGGCGGTTTGAATCTGCGTTTTCGATCGTTAATTTTGAAAAATGACGATTTTCACAACAATCAGGGTCAATTTTGACGTTACAAAAAAGTTTGATGATTTGGATCATCAAAGTTAAACAGAGTTCAACTTTGACAGTGTGGGTCATTAAATTTGGGTGCTCACGAGGCAACATTGCCTGCGGCAGGAATTTACATGTTTTGGACGTAAAAATAAATCACACATTTTGTTTATTTATTAAATTTTCGGGAGTTGTAACTTGCTTTCTCAAAACATAAAATATACAATTATCTAACTACTATAATTATCTCTACTATATGAAAGTTGCAGTTGAAAAGTTCGTTTATTTTATTTTATTGAGATTTTAATTCGTCTTGAAGATTTACAAATTTCGTTGCACACAGCGTAGTAAATAGCGAAAATAGAGCGGTCCAGCTTGATTTGAATTTTATCGTTAATTTTTTAGCTTTTTTATAGCGATTCAAAATGCGGTTTCAAATCGCCGATTTTGGAATAACGATCGACAGGAAAACAGGTTTAAACTGTGAATCTGAACATGCCTATATTAATATATTACTATATTTAGATATTAACTTAATGCTTGGATTCTTATCTAATAAATTAATTTAAAAATGGAATTGCCTTGATGTGCTAATAACATCATAGGGTACTTACGACAGGTCAAAGGTTAAACTGTTACTTCTTAAATCTATAAATCTTGTATTGTCGTAGAACATATTTTTCTTTTGTAGAATTTAGTGCATGTGTTCTACTAGTGACTACATTTGTTTGTTGTGTATATATTTTTTTTCTTTTAGTTTTTCTTTTCATTTCATTTTTCTCAAATGAATATTAGTGAAACTGTTCCTATCATCACCCCACCCGGATCACCGCCCCAAAACAGGCGTTCGTCTGAGCAGAATGTCTTTTCTCGGTTGTACACCCACACAAGCTCGCCCGCGCAGGCCACGGTTGACAGGTTTGTTTTCTTATCTCTATAAATATTCTCCAACGCATAATCAGCTCTCGCTCTTTTCCTCCGAGCACTCCTTCTGTTGAGCATTTAAATCTATCCTCTCAATTCCATCATTTGCAAAAACCTATTGATTTGTTTCCATGGTGTCGTTCATTGTTTTCATTCGCCCAAGTGGTGTTTTAAAAGTATTCAACAGTTTTCGCTGAAATATGTTAACTCTAACTTTAACGGATGACATCATAAATTATTCGTAAGTGGGAAGAGTTGTGTTAAGAACTGTGGTAATTTCCAGATTTAACGAGCTTGCTAAAACGTTCGCAAAGTTACGCAAATGTACCTTTCGATTTGTGTGTAAAATGGAGCTTATTGCGGTGTTAAGGTTAAAGTTAATGTAAGGTATTTCAGTGAAAACTACCTATTAACTAACAATTTACTTATTAATTTACCTAATAGCATTAGGTATTCTATCAATATTATAAGACCAATATTGATAAACAGATGAGGTTTGAAATATTTAATCTTGAATCATTCCTTTAATTCAGTCAATTTAAAAATTGGTTTTTTTTGTATTGATTTCTATGATTTAATTGAGACTGAAATTATTTTAAATGAGTATTCACTTCTAAAAGACCACTTTCCATACAATATTTAATTCATTTCTAATCCATTTTTATCTATTATTGGATTAACAAACTACTAATACATTTTACTAATCAGCATCATTTATTTATATTATAACAAGTTATAAATGTTGTTTATGTTTATTTGTGTTATAAATCCACCCTTGTTTTTTGTTAGTCATAAATTAGTGTTACTAATTTCCATGCTATTTTGTTTCAGCTATAAAGTGTATTCTAATGAACTAATAGTTATATGCCAATACTTTTGTTTAATAATTTAGGAGCGGGAAGACATGTTGTGAGAAAAATATTAATTTTTTTTTAAAGTTTTATTTTTGTCAGAATGCACAAAAAAGGAAAAAGATAAATCAAGCCCTGTGATAGGTTATATAGTTATATATAAATAGACACATTGATCTTCCATAAGGCCTTGACTTACTGAATTACCATACTTAGCCAAACAGCACCCGGGTACTTATACAATTTTTAGCACTTGAGCGGTGCTTCTCCATGTTTTAATGGAGTATTTATAAAAACTAGTATGGTATATAAACTATTAAGAGAACAGAGTACTAAAGAAAAATAGTGGAATAGTGGGGTTTAAGGAACCCGAGACTGACAATGCTACAATATAGAAAATGCAAAATTGATGATAAACTTTGTATTGAACAGGATATTATTCAATGAATGCTTGTTAAATATTCAAAAAACACTTAATTAAATTAGGAAGAATGCTTATTTTAATGGAAGCTTATTAAAAAAAATATTTAGATGGGTGTTTATATTTGAGGCATGACATGGCAATACCATCATGTTCTAGGAAAATTGAAAATTGAGTTATTATTAAAACCATATTATACTTTTCGCAAGCTTTAAAATGAGGGGGTCAATCATCAAAATAAGACACCTATAACTGAAGTTATTGGACAAAATATACACAAAATTTCTTTGTATCTGCTTATATTTCTTGTTATTTATTTGCTTATATCTCAATAATTTCCTGTGCGACACCTTGGTGGTTTTGCCATGACTGCCCACATATATGGTAATTACAATACTAGTAAATGAAAGTAAAAAGTTATAATTAAAGTAATTAATCAAAAAAATAAAAATTAAAATATTATGTATACTTTTTTTGCGGTTCATGTAGACCTAAAAAGAAATGTTGAACTTTTCAAAATATTTAGGATTGAAGACCATCTCAAAGTGCAGTCAACTATCCAAAAACCAACCACCCTTTTCAATTAGGAATTTCTTTCAATTTTTCAAACAGAACAACTGCCTGGTTCAGTTTAGAGAGTCAAGTCATTGATTTAATTATTTTAGGACTTTAAAAATGTCCAAGTTAGCATGAATTTCAGTTTTCTGGAGTGTAAGTTTTGGAATGGTTGGCTGCTATTTATTGAAATGTCAAGTAGTACTAGTCAGCTTTCTAGTTTTATAATATAAAAAACTTATAATATATCTATAGCTTTGTAACTGTTTTTAAGCAAGCTATGGAGACTTAATATTCAATCTGTTTTTTTAATATGTCTATGGTTTTGTAAGCAGGCTAGGGACTGACTATGGTGTGCAGCGCATGTGTGGTAGACAATCACCGACCCCAATGATGCAGACAAAGTAGGTGTATGCATACCGCATGTAGAATGTTAAAAAGAGTAAAAATAAAATAAAATAAATATAAATTAAAATAATACCAAAGAGGGTTTGTGTTACATCCCAAAATAATAAATAACTATAAAATAGTAGAGCCGTTGGGTCAATAATGAACAACCAGAAATCTAGAAAATCTTGTTAATATTTTAAACTATCATATCTCCCAAATTTTTGCCAAATCACATAAAATTATCTGAACTATGTAAAGTTGATATCCCGAAATTTTAATAAATGCAAAAATCATTCTAGGAAGTACAAAAAAAACCCACCAAAAATCTATCTTAAAAAATAAAAAAACTTACTTTTTAAATTTGGCATGTTTCTCATCTTCTATCGAGTTATGAACTTGCTGAAGTTTGTGACAAAGAATAAATATTAATAATATAAAATATGAAATGGGAGTTAAACAAGGCTAAATCTGCATGCTACAAACATAAGACAAAAATCAACAGTAATATGTAATAATATCTGATTTATTTAATGCCTATTATAGTACCTCATAGTGCTGTGGCAGTGAATTAATGAATGAATAAATGACTTCTATTGAGTTATGAACTTGCTCAAGGTTGTGACAAAGAATAAATATTAATAATATAAAATATGAAATGGAGTTAAACAAGGCTAAATCTGCATGCTACAAACACAAGACAAAAATCAACAGTAATATGTAATAATATCTGACTTATTTAATGCCTATTATAGTACCTCATAGTGCCGTGGCAATGAATTAATGAATGAATAAATGACTTCAACATCTTTAATGCAGGTCGCCGGGATTTGATGTGCATAGCTGTGCTTCTCGTCTTGTACAAAGATCTGCCTCCCCTACCCCTAGATCAGCATCCCCCACTCCCAGGGCAGTTCATGTGGTAGAGCAACATCTGTGTTCGGCCCGTTTGTCGCAGAGGGCCGGGTCGCCAACGCCTCCTGCTGCCGAAAAGTATGTCCTCGCATGTGTATGCATTTCTGCATCATTCCAGAATTTATCTGCACAGAATGTGAATTAATTGTTAACATTGTCTTAAGATCCTTGACACTGGACTATTGTCACTAAAATTAACCAACTCAATCAAATAAAGGTATTGCATTATGAACAGTCTAGAAAGATTATCTAACATGTACTTGCAGCATTCAGTTAATTTAGCAGGCTACACCAAAGCAGTGCTCTCCGTCCAGGCTACAGAAGATATGCTGTTTAGTGGCTCGAAATGTGGGCTGTGATTTTTTAAATCTTCACAAAAATAACAAATCCAGAAAGTCTAATGCAAACAGCATATCATACTAGATGACCTGTCTGTTAGGCATCTTCGTTAGTATTATCAATACGATTCTATGCCGTTGAAGTATGGCCAAATGAGGCAAATAATGGTTTTGTCTAGATCAAGAAAATAATTGACTGTAGTTTATCTGACTAAGAACCATGTGTTAAACATAACCTTAGTTTATTTTATGTTTTATCATGGGCGATAAGGGTAGGTATGAAGGTTAAGCGCAATAATTTAGGTAGGTATAAAATCATGTTATGTGTAAGGTGTATTAGCATGTAATTGTCTTAAGTAAAATTGAAAAGCATGCAACTGACTTATTTTAAAAGGGAAAAAAATTATTATGTAATTAACTTAAGTCAAAATGAAAAGCATGCATCTGACTTCAGTAAAGTGACAATCATACATGCATGAATTTCAAAGGTACTGCAAATATATTTTCTCTTTCATATTAAAATGATGCATGCTCTGAACAATGAATGAAGTTATTCCTGTTTTGCTAGTGTAAGCATTGGGCAAATACTAACATCTTTAAAAAAATTGTACTGCTTGGAAAATAATAATTTCATTCTCTCCTAGATGATCATGTAAAATGTTGATAGCATGAGATGGCTATGCTGATTTGTTGATATGTTAAAATTATATTAATTACACTGTATACGATCAATCTGCAGATAGTACTGTTTCAATTTTTTTAGTTCTTGTCAATCAGAGAAATTCAAGAGTGACATACATTACTGGTCCAAGTGTCATCCCTGTTTATCCTCATGTGAAATCAGGCACACCTCCCCTCAAATATTTACCCAAAAAAATTAATTAAAGGAAATTAAAACATATGTTAAAGGCATGCATTTTTTCCAAGGGTATTTTCTAAATACCTCAGTGTGCGTAATCTTAAAATGTTCATGGCCCAAGGGGCTGAGATGTGTTGATGTCCTCTATTTTTTGGTACTTTGACCTATTACTGTAATGCAGTACTTGATAGTGAATTATACTTATATACTAAGTACTTTATTCCAAAGCTACACTGGGTTGTAAACAGTATTGTCTGCAGATTTAAAGTGTGCAAATCAAAATTAAATATGCATTTTTTTCATCAAGACTAAAAACAACTCCACTCTCTAAGTCTGGTAATGAGACTTAGTTTATGTAGAGCTTAATGTTTAAGTGTGTCTTGCCAAAGGATTGCAACCCGTCTAATAGGACAGTATTGTTCTTTTCACCAGTTAAGCAGCTATAGCTTGGTGGGGCAAGGGATTGCAACCCATCTGATAGGATAGTATTGTTCTTTTCACCAGTTCAGCTATAGCTTGGTTGGCCAAGGGATTGCAACCCATCTATTAGGATAGTATTGTTCTTTTCACCAGTTAAGCATCTAAAACTTGGTGGGCCAAGGGATTGCAACCCATCTAATAGAATAGTATTGTTTTTTTTACCAGTTAAGCAGCTATAGCTTGGTTGGCCAAGGGATTGCAACCCATCAAATATGACAGTATTGTTCTTTTCACCAGTTAAGCAGCTATAGCTTGGTGGTTGGCCACCTTCCAGTTCTCATATCCTGGGTTTGAATCCTGAACAACTCTACTCCATAAGACTCACTATGAGACTTAGTATACTGTATGTAGTGCACCATGTTTATATTGTTTACTTTCTATAGATTACAGAACTCACGAGTTTCCAGGACTTTTGGTCTATCTCCCTGCATCCGGGAAAACCAATATTTTTTCCCAGAATTTGAAGTTCTTGTGACCTATCTAATAGGACAGTCATTATGAGCTTCATTGTCCATGTAAAGGAAACATTTAAAGACGATGATATGTTACCTGTTTAACAAAATTTTATCTTATGTATATATTATTATATTTTAGTTCAGTAAAATGAACTGAAAATTTTCCTACAGGCATAAGATTTTACTTAAAACAACTTGACATATTTAGTTGATTTATTTCAATATCTTTCAAAAATTTATTACCGTGTTTATTTTGATCATCAATAGGTACATCTAATGATGACAATAGTTTCTTGAAACATGTTCACAATAAAATCTGTTTGCTGCCAAAAATGTCTTTTTTCATGATTTTTTATGTTTTAAATTAACAAGATTACTTTTCAATTTAACTCAAAAAATGCATTTTTTAAAGTTTTTTTGTCTTAATAGAATGTAATAATTTCATTTTCATATTAAACAAAAATTGCAAATGTTTATAAAAGCATTCCATGATTTATTAATATTTTGTTTGAAATTTGCCAATAACCCAATGTTTGTTTGAAGAAGTTTCAACATCTGACATTAGATAAACAAATTCTATATTTAAACTTTTTGTCTTGTTTTGTTTTTCAGGGGTACAATTAATCCAGTAACCACGTCCAATAAAGTCCAAGGCCAGAAGGCACCTCTTATTTGTACCTACACTGCAGAGGGCCACACCAAAGCAGTGCTGTCCGTCCAGGCTACAGAGGATATGCTGTTTAGTGGCTCGAAAGGTGGGCTGTCATTTTTTAGAACTTCACAAATGAGGCTCATGGTTGGAAACAAAAACTGTAGTATTTGATAGATTCTAATATAAGCTGTAATCTAAACTTTTGACAATACTAGGATTAGATAATTGGTAACACTTAGGCGAGTGACCAATTGTTCCAGTCTCTTGCCTGTCATTCGGTGTATCTTTCCTTTTAAAAGTTCGTCATCTCGCATGATCTACCCTGGGTCACTTAGTCATGTTTTTATCTTGCCTTACAAAAAACAGATTTACAGCATAATCCAGCACAAAACAACCAGTTTTACAAGATTTACTTTTCAACTAACATGTCCAAAAAAGTTCAAAGAAATTAATCATTAGATGTACATCCCCATTATAATGTTTTGTCAAGTCTTTACACAATCGGTAATTGGATTAGTTTCCACTTGATTGATTAGCTTTACAGTATATTCCCATCCTTTATATATATATTGAATGTGAAAAGCCAGTAAGGTGGTAAATTAAAAATTACCCTACATTTTTTGTTTGAAATGTAATGTAAAATTGATCAAACTCTCTATTGGGAATGTACATGTGATGTTAGGAAAAGGGCAGCATTGATAAAACAAAATAAAAAAACATGTCCTGGAATAATAAAAGAGCCCATTTAAAATATGGGATACATCTTCAAAAGGATAATTCCTTTTTTATCTAACCTATATATGTGTGAGTTGGATGGCCGAGCGGAAGGCAAGTGAACCGTGAACCATGCGTAAACAACAGCATGAGTTTGAGGCCTGCTCACACCATGGATCTGGTGGTGGAACAAGTCTTCTCAGATAAGAACAATAAACCGTAGGCCCAGTGTATACACTGTCGTAGACAAGGATTGCGCTAACATAGTAGCTGCAAAGGAAATGACGTGACCCTTAGGAGAGTAGCAAGTTATTGACTGTGCAACATCTAGTCCATTCCTTTGATGTTTCAATTTGAATTGGTGCAATATAAATGTCTAATTATTATTATGTCTAATTATTATAGATCGAACTGTAAAAGTATGGAACTTGGAAACTGGTCAAGAAGTGTTGACATTAGGCGGTCATCCAAATAATGTGATAGCTGTACGTTACTGTAAGCGACTACAGCTTGTTTTTAGTGTATCAACATCTTACATTAAAGTTTGGGACATCAGGGAAAATAGTGGAAAATGTATCAAAACACTAAGGTAAGTTGTTAAGCAAATTTAAATCAGGCAGTGGTGGAAGGTGGGGATGTATCCAGGAATTGGAATGGAGATGTTTAACATGATTGAATTTTTAGAAGCAAAAAAAAGTTATTTCCCCTATTTATGCCCTTTACAAATTGAGTATTTAATCTTATAGCAGTAGTTTTCCTTTGAGACGGGAGGGGGTGCTCATTTCCTCTCAAGGGGTTCTCAGAGGCTTAATCTCTTAATCTTCATATTTTTTACCTGTGAGGGTAGTTGCTTGAGAATCCTAAGCACCCCTTCATCCAACCATTGTAAGCTAGTTGCAGGAGACTTCTAGGCCCTGTCCTACTACGTAAAATTATTTGTGCAAACAAAAAAAAAACACCGGTTGTATGACTGCGGTGCTGTTCATTTTTCAACTGAAGTTCTCCACCAGGCCGTACACTCTGTTCCTTCAATTTTTGCTACAGTGAATTTGATAGTTTTGGGCTAAATTCTGTCCATAGTCACTACCTTGGTGATCTACAGTAGTTGTACAGATTCCAGGCTAGTTACCTGGAGATTGTAGGTGTCAGTCCCACCTTAGAGTAATTTGCAGATTTTTTCCCAAGTATTGTCAATTGTTGTGAGTATTTGGTGCATTCATGTGTTAGAGTTGGGTTGAACTAATCAACTTCAGCATAAAAAAGAAATTACCATTTTTAAAATATTTTCTAATTTCTGATAGTGCTTTAATTATATGATAATAATTTATTTGGATTGACACCCTCAAAATTGTTAATATTATACTTTATCTTTTCAGTTCATCAGGGCTTGTGACTACTAACAATGTAGCCACCAGCAGTACAAGGACAGTTGCAGTACCACCCGGTGAAAACCAGATCAATGATATAGCTATTAATAGTTCTGGCACACAACTCTACTCAGCCGCTGGCAATATTGTACGTGTCTGGGATCTTAACAGGTAAGCTTATATATATACTAGATCTGGTATAAGCCTATCTTTGGGAATAAGCCCACACCCGAGTATAAGCCTACTCATGGAAAATGAGGTGCACCCACTGATAAACAAAATTAAAAGAAAAGAGTGTAGTAATTTTGTAAAATAAACTCATATCTCTGGCAGTCAACGTGTTAAACCCATTCATTTTTTTTTTATGCTTTCAGCTTCCAGGCAACTTGTAAACTGAGTGGAGGACACTCAGCTGCTGTCATGTGTATAGGAGTTGAAGCCCAGGAAGACAAGAACATGATAATAACAGGATCCAAAGACCACTATCTTAAGGTATTAACTTAAACTTTTATGTCAGCTCTTTCTGATTGATGTGAATTATGATAGTAAAATTTTGTAGTGATTTCTCGCCACTTGATCCTTTTGTGGACTGGGTGTCTCATGTAGTTTTGCAGTATAATAAACATATTATGTTTAGTAGTCCTCCCCAATCAGCAAGAACCATCCATGGTGTTATGACACACTAATAATAATAATAATGCAAATTTTATAATGTGCCAATTCCAAAATAAACTAGATTTGAACTCGTCACTTTGACGAGTTAGCTGATCCGCAGTTGCTTTAAGTTAAAGTCACGTTTAATCTATATTGACGTAGTCAAAAAGCAAATGAATGGAAAAGAATTGTACTTTCAAGAAAGAGAATTGTTTCTGCTATAACATACTGAAATTTAAATGAAATTCGACGAATAATAACGCAGATATGCTGAAAATTAATATGATCAAATGCCATTAAATTTTTACTATGTTAAATTAAAATGCAAATCTGGTGACGTCCCAATGACATATTTGCATTTGCCATACATGGAATCATATCTACGATAAATGCTCTTTCAGAATATCATATCCATAAATATTCGAACACAGAACCAAAGAGCTGAATTTTGACCTCAAAGATTTTCGATTTGAAATTAAAATTTCTCTTTTTCATTAGAAAATTTTAACGCTCGCGTACA
>JAOTQE010019872.1:0-10705 GCA_025631205.1 Nesometra sesokonis | reverse complement strand
TTTGACTATTATTAATTAAACCTTGTGTATCTACATTCATTTGTATTCAATTCAACATGAGTGAAGAAAACTCAACACAACGGAGGGACAAAGGCAAACCGAATTTTCTGAGAAAAACGCAACGAAAGCGTCCATCCCATGCCATACTACCGAGTTTCCACTTGAAAAAAAGAATTATCTTGGAAACAGCGCCGTAACGAGAATTGGGGGGAGAGGGCCCCGGTCGGGGAAAATTTTTGCGTTTTTACGGTGTAAAACACGTTTAAATGCATAATTTGAGGGAAAAAAATAAGGACGAATTTTTATTGAATACTAATTTAAGTAGGCCTAATAGACCTATTATTCTTTTTAGTTTCCAACCGGTTGGAAAAAGTGGACCATTGGAAATTTGGACGGGGGGAGGGGAGTTGCGTCCGCAACCAACGCACTCCCCCCACCCACGAGTACGGGCCTGGGAAAGATGGAATTCTAAGATAATAGTGAGGTTTCGCAAACTTACAAAAACGGATACGTCACACTCCAATTTTTGAAAGTTCCTAAATGTGTTCAAAAACATACCAAAATTTTCTACCTATGGTTGATGATCGTCGTAAAATATTGACCAACTGTGACAGATATTTAAGGTGTTCTATTAAAAAAAAATGTTACAAGAATATATGACGTATCCGTTTTCGTATTGGTATTTCGTAAATCTGCAAAACCTCACTACTATTCGATGTTTCAGAGATACTTATCTTGCCAAAATCCGCTTTCCCTTGATACGCTCTCTTTGATCCGTCCCTGCTTTTCTCACATTCACGATTTTAAATCGTGGATCTTGATGACATCAAGACGGAGCACGAATTTTTGGGATTGTTCTAAACTCTTGCTCAACAGTAGCCGTGGAAAAAGTCTTGGGACTACCGTACTGGAATCCAGTGGATGATGGGGGGGGGGGGGGAGGCGGGACATTCCCCGTTTTTGATCATTTTTGTCGGAAAAAAAACATAAAATATTCTATAAATGACCCTAAAAATATAAGATAGACATACAAAAGGGACGAAGCAGACTACAAGGTCACGAAAATGGAGAAATAACGTTCTTTTTTGCTTGCTGGCGACAGCAGACTACACTACGCAAAAAAATAACGTTCTTTTTTTTGTTTGCTTGTCAAATCCCAACGGGTAACCACGCCCACTCGGACCTAAAAAGGGCGCTGTAGCACAAATTGTCGCCCTGCACAAATTATCGCCGGCGACAATTTGTGCTGGACCTGTCGGCACAAATTGTCGCCGGCACTATTTTTCGCCGGCACAAACTGCCGTCTTTCGGTGACGCCAAATTGTGTAGGCATGGCACAAATTGTCGCTGACACAAATTGTCGTCCTTGAACTCTCTACTGTTGGTAGAGAGTTCAATTTAGTATCTAGACTTTCTAAATGAAGAATATATAGTGAAAAACAAAATTTTGAAATCACACCCCTAGCCATCTGCTCTGTTTACATGCAAATTAGTTAAAATATGCAAATTAGGTGTCAAAATATAGGGTACCCATATCTCGAAAACCGCTGGGTGTAGAGAGTTGATTTTTGTTCCAAACTGTATAGAATATGTATAGGCCCCTATTTCCATTTGCTCCAATGGAACTTTATATATATAATAATATATACATATACAACAGTATTATACAAAATGTATATCAGAGGAGAGAACAGAACATTTTTAAATTATATGCAAGTAAAAGAGAGTGGGGAGGGCAAAAATGAAGGAAATAACGGGAAGTTTTACTTCAAGTTCGTTAAAATACTACATGAATGTAATTAAACTTAGGCCTATTCATTAAAAATCACTAGCACCTTCTGCATTTCAACCTTGGGTCAAGGGTCATTAGGAGGTCATCAGTGTCAAATTTTTCAAATGGTCCAATTCAGCTCAACCTCCAAATTGATCAAATAATCTACAATATTCTAATATTTTTCTGTATCTATTTATCGACTTGACCCATTTTAAAAAGCTATACTGTACTTTTATTTTCACAAACTCATTCAAGACACATTAACAGAATATGCATAAATAAGCCCAATAATTGTGTTGTAGGTTTCTGAGTCATTTTTGTTGAGTTGTTGCAATGATTATGTCAGACAAAATTTGAATTATATTATATTATATTATTATAGTAACCATGCTCCCGTAACTCCCTCAACTACATCTGGGCGTGGTTTTGAAAATTGCAGAATTAGATATTGTAAACCTACTCAGAAATAACACTCTTTCTATGTCGTTCGTTCTTTGATTCTTTCATTGTGTTCGTTTGGTCAACAGGAGATGATCCCTAGTTTTTGTTCGTGGTTGATGTTTATGGTTCACATTATCTCAAGTCCAATTGTTGGGAGACTGGGGTGCGGAGATGCTCGAAGTGGAACTTTGCTGAAAGTGTCATGGAGCAAGCAACTATTGTAGTAAGAAAATCACCCTTAGTTGGGGCTGAGGTGTACCTACGGTGTGATCTTTTTAGAATACGATAGCTCTAGCTGCTAAAAAATGTCACTATATTTAAATGGCTTTCAAACTGTCACCATTTTGTAAAAACTCGGCGTGACCAACCTCTACTGTCTATTAAACATTGTTTTACAAAACTAAGCCTATTTGAATCAATCATAACCATAAACCCATGGACTAAAATAATATAAACATTATAGTTCAACTGTGCTTAACTTAATCATCATTATGTCAGGCCCGTAACCAGGTACTCCTAAAGGGGGGTTCGCCTAAGGGCCACGGTGGGGTCAAGGGGAAACGCCCCTGTGGGGACCGGGGGACGGAGCCTGCACTCTAATAGTGTGTATTTGGCATATTAGTTATAATATAACTGATGAATGGTTATTTTAGAACAGTGTAAGTGCAGTAATACTGACTACAGATGCGAAAATAGGAAAAAGGGTTCAATATTGGAAGGGTGGGGGTTCGTTTTTAAAGTGGGGTTCGCTGAAAAGGGAGATTCGTACGAGCCCCCAGAAACCCCCTGGCTACGGGCCAGGGGGTTTCAATCATCATCATCAGGGGGTGATGATGATGATGATGATGATGATCATCATCATCATCATCATCATCATCTTCATCATCATCATCATCATCATTATCATCGTCATCATCATCATCATCATCATCATCATCATCATCATCATCGTTATCATCAGTATCATTTTCATCATCATCATCATCATCATCGTTATTATCATTATCATCATCATCATCATCATCGTTATCAACATCATTATCATCATCGTTATCATCATTATCATCATCGTCATCATCATCATCATCATCATCATCATTATCGAAAAGTGTAAGAAATACTTGAAAGGTATTCCAAAATAATAATAATAATAATAATAATAATTAATGATAATAATAATAGTAATAATTATTTTAATAATACTTTAGCAGGTATCTACTAAAAATAAATCCGACCGAATAACCCATATTAATTTCTTTGTCATAAAAATCTTGTAATCGTTTTTCATATCAATTATTGTATTGTGGAAATTGGCATCCGTTAAGTGACGTGTGACCTATTAAACAACAATCTAATGAAGATGTTTTACCGGTAATTCAGCATTGTGTACTGTTATGATAATACTAAAACAAGTTTGACGTCACTCAATTGATTGGTAAAACTCAACAATAATCCCAGACACATTTTAATATCAATGTTGTCATATATTTCCGTAATCAAAGCGAAATGTGTGATTCTAGGCTGCTTTATGCTTGATTAAAATATGTTTTTGTAGCAAATTTCAAGGATACTATAAATAAAAATATTGTTATATTTATTTATAATTTGTTTTAATTGTTACCGGTAGTATACGAACAAACCGATCCAACAATAAGATTGCGCACGTAAATAAAAAACTAAACTATAAACTTTAGTTACTTTTGTCAGTCAATACAGTATATTGACACGATTGTTACTTGTCGTGTTTAGTAGGCCTACTGCCTTGTCTCCTGTTCTGATATTTGTCGACATGTATCACCAGTAAATTTAGTGGAGTTCAGTTACAGAGATGTTATTTAGGACTATATTTTGTGTAGTTTAATTCCTCCATGATCCAACAAATCGAGCCAGCAGCCTTAATCTGAACCCCCATGCATGATACAATTCAAGAATGCATGATTTCAGGTAAGTTTGTAAATCGATCTAACATAGGCCTATATAAATGATGATTCGTGTCCTTCTGTGTGTTCGAGAAAAACCTTTTACTCTCTATCAAAAAAGGATGAAGGACCATCTCTTTTCTAAACCGTGCAACGAAACCTTAAAATCCTATTTAGGAAATTGATATGTTTTTCCCTGTTAGCAGCATTTTGGCAGCTATGAGACTGTTTTCTTTAACAAAGATGAGATGGGCTATCATATAAAATAAGTTTTACTATTTTGCTATCATAAGTGCTATATTTGAGTCATAATGGTGGATTATTGTGTGGGTTATATTTATATTTTTAGAATGTATGGTCACTCGGAAACAAATATACAATTTTGGGCCTGAAAATGAAATTCCTTTAAATGCTGGTTTTCCACAAGAGGTAGACATTTAAAATTGGTCATTTTTTTTTCAATTTTTATTTTATTTCAAAAATATACAGTTTGTATATTTCAACTTTCATACTACCGTAACATATTTCAGATACATGATAAAACAAATTTAAAAGAATGCAATGTAAAAGGCCTTCCTTAATCAATGTATACTGATAAACAATTTTCAAATGCAGTTTTCTCAAAACTTGCATTTTAAATGTTCGAATTTTGATTGTTCATAACTTTACAAGGAAACATAGTATGACACTGATGTTTTTGCATGTTAAAGATAATAATGTGTAGTTTTATAAAATAAAGAAAATAAATTTTCAATTTTGCTTGTTATGCCTCATTTGGCTTGGCTCTGTCACATTGGTAGTTTGTTCATTGCTGGCCACTCTACTTGCTATTATTGAATCATGATGTTTATGTAAATGTAGCCTATAATCTATGTCACGTATGCAACATCCAATATCGACAGTGCGGTTGCAATAAAAATAATTTGATTTGATTTACCTCACGCTTTGGTGCAAAATAAAAGGTTCGCATGTATAATATCTTTAAACACGTTTGGTTAATCCAGGGAGTTATACTCCCTGATTAATCTAAGAAACATTGTTGAAGGGAGAAAGGGGAGTTCATTGAAATTTTTAAAACGCTGGAATCAATTGGGTTGCAGAGATAGGATTGTGTTATACGAACATAATATTGTGATTTTTTTTCAAGTTACAGATATCAATGTTACAGACGTCAGTATATTTAGTTAATTAAGTAAATAATTAATTTGTAGACACAAAGATGCAAAATCTTTCAAGTTACAGGGTTACGGATATATGGTAGGCTCCAGATAAAAATTATAGTAATGGACATTACTTCGGTTCCTTCCTTTAGTTTAAATGAATATCTGGTAGATCCTTTTAATAAGTTTATTTGGTGGACGATGTTTTATGGGGGAGGGGTGCGTATTGAGACAAATTGTGATTGAGTGGGTGCTTAAATCGCAATTTTGGTTTTGCAGGTCTGACTTTGCCTCTAGGGGTCCCTATATACATCCCTGTGCATCTATTTTTTTATTTTAGTTGGGGTAGGAGTGGGGCTTAACCTTGTTAAGCCACCCCACCCCCACCAGCCACTGATATACGCCCTTGTACCTTATTGAGTATAGGTTAGTATAGACCGCGATAAATCACAAGATTTTGAAAAAAAAATGTGTTAGGCCTACTAATGGGTATTAATGGTGGATCTTAGATCATGAGTTTGGGAAAGGATGGGGTGCTGGTGGTGGTGGGTGAGAGGAAGAGAGAGTCAATAAACCATGTGCCATCTCCGATTTGATTTCAAACTAAAGAAAATCATTGCACTATTATACCATACTTTGCGTCTATGGTGGGGGCGCTCGTAAACAAAGAACTGACATGAATTAGTTGGTGAAAAGCATTATTGTTTTCTATGTCGTTTCTTATTACAGTAACATATACCTAGTATAATTTTTACATGGTAATTATATTATCTAAGTATTTCACCAATCTTCTCTTGTATATTTATTCTTAAAATCCATTTTTTTCAAGGGGCCACTTACATTTTCAAATTATCTTACACCCGTAAACTACCACTAGGCGTACAGTATTACTGATTAATTATCAAGGGCGGATTCAGAAGGAAGCTAATAAACTCTTTTTACGCAGATATAACCAATAGATTGACTGTCGAAGTAAATTCGCATTTTAAAAAGTCAGCTTCCACATTTCTGATATTGTACCATAGTGTATTAGTGTATTAGTATAAGCAATTTTCTAATGCAGTTTTTGTTCAAAACTTATATTCACAATGTTCGAACTTCAAATGTTCATAACTTTGCAAGAAAACATCGTATGAAAAAGATTTTTCTAAACATGTTATTAAAAAATAACTTACCTATTTATTAAAGTTTTGAAAGATGCTTTTTGTAAGTGCTTTAGAAATGGGCGCGCTGCGTTTAAGATACAGGTAGTTGATGTACAAAACACCGTTAGCGTGGCTGACATGGGTATGCTGTTCTTATGGTACAGATAATAAGGAAATGAGGAGCAACTCGCGATATCAGCCTTCGCCAAATTAAAAAAAAAATACCGGTATAACCGAGCAAAAAACACTAGAAATAAGATTGAGAATATTCAGTGTCCACCAGGAGCATATTCGTGTACAAGATTAATGTATAAAATATCTATTTATATCTGTTGTTGCCGATTACTTCTAAACACTAATTAGTAATTGATCCACAGGCCTGCTCTCGTTAAAAGAAACCATTCTGAATTCTTCGATACAAATAAAAGCTACTTAGCTTCTTGAAGTATCTTCATTTGACGTTACAAATTGGTTCTAAATACTAAGCCTACTAATTGTCATATTTGTTGGCTTATCGATTAGAGTACCTTGCTGGTGAACCGGGTTCAATTCTCGCGACATCGGCTTTGCATTTTTTGGTCGTTTCTTAAACACGGCTTGCTGACGCAAGGAAAAAGTATACTGTATCCGGATCTGTAAAAAAATAACATTTTTTACAGATCCCTGCTGTATCTGTCATTTTGAACATTTAGGGATCTGAGTAGAAACTATATCTATTTCCCCATTTCTTTTCGTTTCCTTCTCTTCCCATTGAGTTTTGAAATTTGTTGACTTTCATCAGGCTGACATCGAATGCTGTTTCTTCTTGAATAATCGTTCACTAAACTGTCCTGTGTTACATTGACTTCCCTTTAATGTTGTAGGTTTTTCGCGCCGCACATCTATGCAGATACCAAAAAGAGGGACCACTATAAGAAACAGTAGGGTTGCGATAGCATATACAACGAAGGGAATTGAGAAAAACTACAAAGAAACGTCTGGAAAATCTGAATAATTCCCATAAAAATAACGGAACATAATAAGAATAAAACTTATAAACGAATAAAAACATTATGAAAACAGGGTGGAAATTGAGGGTGACATGGACAGACAGAACTGACAGTGCTGCCAAACCGTGAATTGTTGGTTTTTATTTCATTATTGAATTCAAGGTTAAGACGTTGACGTATGTATGAACATTTTTAATGAAAATTAAATGGGCGATTATTCGTGTGGTATACCGTACGGTATTATTGAAAATTTACTTTTTTGGAACATCATGGAAGTATCCAGCCTTGAGCTCCATTGAATTGTTTGAATCCCGTAAGAAAACAGTGCTACTGGTGAAACGCAATGCAAAGCAATGATTTAAGACGTGCATTCCAAAGTTCTGCTTTATAACGTACTGTCATATTATTTATTTTTTATACAAACAGCCCTTTTGAAAAATTTAACACAGAGAAATTTATAAAACACTGCTCTGATTTTTGAGTTAGTGAGCGCATATAGAATCGGATTAATGGCAGAGTTACTCCATAGGAGATAGTTTACAGTCTCCCAGACAGTATCACTCAAACAATCTTCACATATTATACTCCAAATCAAAACTATGTTATAAGGAGTCCAACAAATGGCAAATGCGACAACTAATGCTGCCAGCGTGATTGCCGCTTTTCGGTGTTTTTTAATCATAGCTGTCCTGTTTGAATAAGCCTTCTTATTGACAAATGTCGTTCGTGATAACGCGGATTGGCCTACTGTAATTGATAGATTTAAATTTGAATTTGCAATTGTGTTTGGTGTTTCCTCGGTAACGGTTGGGTTTGTACGCGTTGTACGTTCGCGTATTTTACGATAGACGACGCAATTCAAATAGGTAATTATAGGTAACGGTAATAGGAACTCAACACAAACAATAAACATGTTGTACAAAAGGCTTTCCTCTGATTCCATTTCACAATCTTCTGAATAATCAATGACATTTTCTCCTGTAAATTTTGTCCAGAATAAAGTTGGAATCCCATAGAACGGTATGCAAACAGCCCATGTGATCAGTATCATAACAGTCACGCGTTTTGTTGTCTGAAATTGGAAATATTTCATCTTAAGTTTCAACATCCAGTAGCGATCCAAACTTATTAAAATAATGCAACATACAGAAACAGCACAGGCCGTGTAGTCAACAATTAGCCACATCTTACAGACGGCTTCACCGAATGGCCAATAATCGTACATCAACCAAAGAGTATTGAGCGGAAATGAAAATGCACCAGTCAAGAAATCGGCTAGGGACAAATTCAGGATGAATAAATTGGCAGGACTTCTTTGGAGAGACTTGTCTGTTATGAATGCAAAAATTACAATAATGTTGCCAAAAACAGTAATTACGGCCAAGATCCAAGTAATGACGATTCCGGCCGACACGGTCAGTTCATCGTCTGTTCCATTCCCAGCATCAGAATTGTACGATGATTCCATATTTGTATAAGAGACGTTTATGCACATTCGTATGATTATAATCAACGAAACTGGACAATCAATCTCCTGAAATAAAAGGATACAGACTAATATTATCGATTCTATATTTTAGTACTCCATTGCAATTTTGTTGGTAATATGGTTTGAGATACAGGTTATTTAATAGTTCATATTTTAGACTTCTATTGTTTGTTACTGAGTAATCATAACGCGCATTTTCTTGTGGTTATTATAGCAATTATTGAGCAAATGGCCACTCGTGACATTTTTCTCAGCTTCACCACATTACCATAGAGAGTAAATGCTTATAGTCAGGTAGTAGGCAGGCGAGTATCTACCTGAAGGATGGCAATTCGTATTCAACTTTTACCCGACTAAAATTTTCCGTAGACTACGAATATCGAAGGTGATCGACCAGAATAGGATAAGACGATATAAAGGGGTCAAAGGTTGAAATTGACCAATTACAGTAATTTAAAATTAAATTTGAGAAATCTAGTAAACCCTAAAATTGTCAAAATACAATTATTTGCTCAGGTGAGGTTAGGTCAAATGTCAATTTGTGATTATTAACAAATAATTTTTAATATGACATTTTTCTTTTGAATAAAAAAAAAATTATCAAATAGGCTTAGGCCTAACTGTTATAATTTGAAACAGTAACAGGGGTGGTGGGGGACCAGTCAATATTATTAACGTTGTCTATAAAACGAAAAACATTCAGCAGTCATAAAACAAGAATTGATACCTTAACATGCCTCTTAGGCCGTTTCCAGACATCTAAAGGCCAAAGTTTCCCGGGGAAGCATTTCCTAAAAAATCGACTCTCTACCCCCACCCCGCTTTTTCCAAAAGTCTGCATCCACCCCTGAATACTTTGTGTTGATTAACTTTGTTACAATATGGAACATCTAAATCTATCATAAAAATGAGCAATTTATTTAACCATCCAAAGTTGGAGTTAAATGTCATAACTTTGCCATTTACACAACCTTGCTATAATGGCTTTACAAATTACCTAAAGTAAATTTTAAATTTAAATTTTAACTTAAAAGGTCTCGTTGTATGTTTTTTACAGCATTGGAATAATAAAGCAACCACTTTTGTCTCTGATATTAAAATATACGGCATGTTCATGTTCAAATACTAATTAATTATAAAGTAATAATAACATTTAAAAAATCATTTAAAGGTATCCGTTTCTGACCATAAATCAAACAACAAAATATCCACCATGTAAAAATACCCAGAACCTTTTTAATTAGGTCTATTATTAATGACCAAAAAATGACAGACTAGGTCAACCAAATCATTAGTCAGACGGTACTTTAAGCAGTTTCGGTAGTCCAGTTGTATAAACAAATTTGACCAGTTCAACCAATCGAGTAACGCCAGTTGAATAGACGAGTTTAATCAGCTGGGTTGACAATTCAACCAGATTAGGGTGGATGAACCAGTTTAATAAGTCGAGTTAAACCGCTTGAATGGGTAGACTAGCAATTTCTGTTCTTCCTCTTTGTTCACAAATTCTCGAAAAATTATTCATTCTCAACTCTACTCTTATCTTAACTCTAATAATTTGCTCTCTGAACAACAATCTGGATTTCGGCCCGGCCACTCTACCCTGACTGCTCTTATTAACACTCATGATACCTGGCTACAAGACATCAACCGCGGTAACCTTATTGGTACGGTCTTCATTGACCTACGCAAAGCATTCGACACTATTAATCACTCTATTCTTCTGAAAAAACTTCCTTACTTTGGCCTCTCTCCCAAATCTATCCAATGGTTTGAATCATATCTCTC
>JAOTQE010019861.1:0-10706 GCA_025631205.1 Nesometra sesokonis | reverse complement strand
AGCATAAGTATCCATGTTAATATTGTTATCTAAAACCTCTTCTAACTTATCAATACCGTGGGCGTCACTCGGAGGCCATGTACATCAACGACCTCCAATTTTGCTCTTCTTAACTCACTTGACCATATTTACGTCAAGATGTATGGTGATCGTACCATTATCATTAATTGAAAAAAATTAGGAGTGGCACTGTACCTTGGTGGTTAGCATGCTTGCCTTCCAATCCCGAAATCCTGGGTTCAAACCTGGCTGAATGCTAGGTTGGTTCCCACAACTCAAAAACGGCACTCCCTAAGCCTCAAAATAAGTTTAGAATTAAAATTGGTTTAAAAAGCATGGCGTAAATCTCATTCTGTAAGTGGCGAGTAAAACTTGCTGTTGGATGTGACACGAAATAAATAAATAAATAAAAACTAAATATTGGGCACCAACTACTATAATGTATGTGGCTCATATCTAGCAAACTAACTTTTAAAATAAAACTCAATCTAGACCTATACTTCTACGCCTAGATTCTTTTAGCAGGGTAAATCCCAATAAATATCTCAACATTCAGTTATTAAAATTCTCCTATTGCAACAGCTTAACTTTAAAATCTTATATTTCTTCTCTACGTCATCGTTTCATTTTCGCATTTGGATTGCCTTACGATTTTCGTGAAGTCGCACTCACTCAAGTTACAACTTCTTGTGAGTAGTGAACTGTTGCTGATGTGAATGATGTGAAAAGGGAATTGATATTTAATCGACAATAGTAAAGTCTGTTGACCATATTGGTCAATCGGTTGGTCAGTCTGTAGGTCACTTAGCTGCTCATAAAACGCATTTTATTTGGTCTTGTTTTATGCAGTTTAGTAGTTTTTGTTTATTTCTTTTTTTCAAACTAGAAAGTGCAGATGATAAGAAGGACGTGATCTCGGTGACAGTGTCTAACAACAAGGTATTTCTTTTTAAATAATTCATGGCAAACAATCATGGCAAAATGTTGTGACTATCACAGCCCAAGGATAAAAATATAGTTTCCCCGGGCTTATATGTAACTTTAGTTACTTCCGCGGGGTCCCGAGGTTAAATGTTTTGGGTTACTTTTCGGAGAGGGGGTTAACTGTAACATGGGTTACTTCCGCGAGGGTTTTGGGGGTTAAATGTAACATTTAGTTAATTCCTGGGGTTGCATGTTACGTCGGTTACTTTCCTAGGCGTTCCCCGGTGGTTAAATTAAAATCGGGGTACTTTCCGAAGGTTAAATGTAACTTAGTTAAGTTCCCCAGGAGAAGTTTGTAACTTTTGTTACATTCCTGTAATTTCCGTTGAATTAGATACAACTTGAGTTACTTCTCCGGAGGGGCTTGAGGTTAAATGCAACTTGAGTTATGTATACTTTTTAGAGGAATCCCCATCGTTACATGTAACTTGGTTATTTTATCAAGGGTTAAAAGTAACTTTGGTTACTTTCTAAAGTTTTCTAACTCAAGTTACATTTATCCCCTGGAAAAAAACCCCGGAAACTAGCTAAATGATTAACCCTTGGGGAATTAACCCAAGTTATCCCAAAGTTTACCCCAAAGTTTTCAAATAGTGTGTAATAATATGTAACCTGAGTTACTTCACCGGGGTCCCGGGGTTAAATGTTTTGGGCTACAGTTTGGGGAGGGGTGTTAACTGTAACATGGGTTACTTCCGCGAGGGTTCTTGGGGGTTAAATGCAACTTGTAGTTACTTCCTGGCGGTTGCATGTTACGTCGGTTACTTTTGTAGGCGTTCCTTGGGCGTTCCCCGGTGGTTAGATTAAAATTGGGGTACTTTCCGATGGTTAAATGTAACTTAGGTAAGTTCCCCAAGGGAAGTTTGTAACTTTTGATACATTCCTGTAGTTTCTGTTGAGTTAGATACAACTTGAGTTACTTCTCCGGAGAACCTCGAGGTTAAATGCAACTTGAGTTATGTCTACTTTTCAGTAGTATCCCGTCGTTACATGTAACTTGGTTATTTCCTCAAGGGTTAAACGTAACTTTGGTTACTTTCCAAAGTTTATTAACTCAAGTTACATTTATCCCCCGGGAAAAAAAACCAAGGAAACTAGCCAAATGATTTAACTCTTGGGGAACTAACCCAAGTTATCCCAAAGTTTAGGCCAAAGTTTTCAAATAGTGTGTAATATTTCAGCCTGTTAGTGGCGTTGATTCGCTGTTTGTCTGGATTGAAATAAATTTAAAAAATAAATAAATTTATTCCATTTAACGGATATGTGCAAGAGTGTAGAAGCAGCCACTTCGTTCCGAACAAAACAGTTCTCGATACTTACTTATACTTTTTTTTATAAAAATCTTTATATCTATCTGGTAGAAAGCCAATGTAAGAAGCACTTTCATGGTTTCTGCGCATGTGCCTTACAAAGATAAAGTCAACTGTCACTTGCGATTGGTTGGTTGGAAGTTCGTAATGTTTTGATCTTAGTCACACACATGCGCAATTGAAACCATGAAAAGGCTTATTGGTGGAAAACAGAAGAATATGCTTAAATATGTTGTTCCTTCTGCAATAAGCCCTTCCACGGTTTCAACTGCTCACACGCGTGCGTTACCACGGTCAGGCCAGGTAAAACCATATTCAGTATTCTTTTATTCATAGTCAAAACAGTAAAAATACATGCATTGAAATTTTAGGCGTTTGTTCACAGTTAACATTCACAAAGCAAAACATCATAAAATGTTAAAATATTTAAAAAAAATGTTGAGGTTAAAATGTAGTAAAATTAAAATAATGGATAAAATGTATTGTACTGTATTTAACGTTTCCACGTTGCTTTAAAATGCCTTATTTCAGTGGGTAAAAACGAGTTTTTCATCCTGTTGGTTTTCCATCCTGGGTAAACCAAACGTCCTGATTTGCTAACACTAAGGTATTCATTGAGAAGGTGATGCTCATCTGTAATAATTTCATTAAGTTTCTTACTTATTGCACTATTTACGATATCATCTACCTTTTACTATCTTTGTTTCCTATAATTCTGTTAGCTGTTTTGCCAATCCTGTTTACTTTTTTTCATATTCTGTTTATCAAGACTATAAAACCAAACTACTGCACTTAAAGTTAAAACTGATAAGATAACTGATTCATAATACATAACCATGATTCTATTGCAAACATTAAATTTTTATTACACTTCTTGGTAATATACATTGTATTTTATTTCCAGTCAAGTTTATCATCAATTATTGTACCTAAATATTTATGTTGCTTAACAATCTCAAACCTATTATTCATAATAGTCAGCTCACGATGCATCTTATCACATTTCCTATAATAAATTATGATCTCTTTTGTTTTCTTAACATTCAACTTTAAATGATTATCAGTAAACTATGATGAGAATCGACCAACATTTTCAAAGTATACCTGGGTAGCATTATCCTTCACAAGTCCAACAAGACATGTATCATGAGCATATTTCACAGTAAAACAATTTGTTTAAACTTGGTTATCTGAATTACAATTAAAATCATTAGTATATAAGGAAAAAAGTATTGGTGAAAAAACACAGCCTTGTGGTGCTCCAGTATTACAAGTACCGATTTCGGATTTACAATCATTAAAACAGACATATTGCTGTCTATCATTTAAAAAGTTATTAATCCATAAAACCCGCATGCGTTACCACGGTCAGGCCAGGTAAAAACATAGGACTACAGTAATACAAAACCGTGAGTTGGTTGCTTAGAACTGTTGCTTGACCTTTATGGACATGCGCAATTAAAAGTGTGAAATGACTTAATTCTAACAGGTGTTTTCCGCAACAGTTGGGGAATGTATGCATGATTGTTTATAAGCATGACCTATTGTCACTTTCATATTAATTTATTAATAAATATTGATTTATTTACATTACAGAGTAGGACAGGCTCCCCAAATATGGCAGATGAAGGGATCGATATGAACATGCCCGGGGCATTTGATGATGACAATTTTGAATGAAATATTTGGGTAAGTATATTTAAAATTAAATTAGAGTATACATTGAATTTTGTAAATTATCGAAACGATTAAATGTTGATAACTAATCGTGCATTAGCGCCAACAACGGGTTGGTTAAGAGTCTTTTTAATTCAAACATTGTTTTGACACATTTCATATTGATACAAAATGAATATAATAATAAAATTTTCTAACTTATTCAAAGAAAATTTAAAAAAATATTACAGTTTAGGTCATAAATGTAGATTTTAGAAGTAGGTTACAATGCGATATAATTGATCTTGAAATTTGCAATCGGGTGGACTTCGACAGTAATGGTTGGTACAACAAAACGACTAAAGGCTCTTAATTGTTATCAAGAAAGTTAAAATATGCATTGTTTTTAATAAGAGCCTGGCGTTAAATAAATATTCACATTAGGCCTCTACCTTATGCGCAGACTAAAAAACTTGTATGACAAATGAATTTGTCCATACATTACAGCATTCACAGCATTTTACATAAAGCCAAGTAAAACTATAGTTTCATCTAGTTAAAAAGCCCATGTGTACACACAAATTTCTTATTCTGAAATACCCAATGTCAATCAAAGAATTAATAAAAAAATAATATTGAAATTGAGCGCCCTCTTTTTTCCATCACTCGTGAAACGGGTTATCGTAAACCGATAGCACCTGTTTTAAGTTTGAAAAACCGCTCATCAACGAATAAAGGTGCATTACATAAATTAGTGAGACGTACCAAATCGAGTGCCTTACGTGATAAATTATTTGCTTTAAAGTTTGTTTGACATTTATGGCAGAGATAAGCCAAATAAGTCATAAGTCGGAAAATTGAAAATTGACTTTTTATGGATTATAAAACTACGCATTATTATCTTTAACGTGCAAAAAAATAAGTTTCATACAATGCGAAGTTATGTACAATCAAAGTTAGAACATTTGAAATATAAGTTTTGAGAAAACTGCATCTGAAAATTGTTTATCAGTATACATTGACTAAGCAAGGTCATTTTAAGTTGCATTTTATGAACATTTTTTTATCATATATCTGAAAATTGTTAAGGTATTATGAAAGTTGAATGTATAAATTGTATATTTTGGAAATAAAATAAAATTTGAAGAAATTGACCATTTTTAAATTTCCGCCTATTGTGGAAAACTAGCATTTGCTACTTACGTCTCATTTTGTTTGGCTCTGCCACATTTTTTTTTCGACCGACGGGTGAGCCGGTTTTAAAAATTCCACCTACCGTGAAAAACGATGCTTTACATACTAACCTACTGATTTCAATAATCAAACGAGCGGGTATTTCCTGGGTATTTCCAGAGATAACAAGGTTCTTATCAAACTTTCATATTAAAATTATACCTAAAATAACTTTGTTTACCATCCCCTGTTGAACCTTTTATTGTAATGGTCATTATAAAAATGTTGAACAGGAGAGGGCAAGCAAAGTTTTTTTTTTTTGTATGTACAATAAACCTTTAATAGGAAAGTTTGATTTGAAAACACCGGAGGTGTTTTATGTAATGCAGGGTACTGTAACATCCATGTCATAATTGTGTTGTGAAGTGCGATCGGGCTCGATTTTTTTAATTTGGAACGAATTTTTTAAACTTTATTATGCAATATACAATCATGATGTTTTAAGTGATGACTTGTTTTTATTATGTTCACAGCCGTGTCATCGAAACGAACCAGCAACTGTTTATGGCTAGTCTACAATAACATGACAATTATCCTAAAGAAAAATGACAGATGCCGAATTCAGTTTCTTTAAAATGAAACTGAAAACCGAAGATAATTCGATACATCGAAAAATAATTAAGAAAGATATTTTACATTTAAATACATTTAGCCTGCTTAGGTTAATAGGGGAAAGATGACCTACAGCTGTAGATCAAATACTCTTACAGGTAATTTTGGTTTTATGTCCGATGTGCCATGTTTTATCGAACTTTACTTTTGACATAGAGACGAATAATAAGAAGTCAGGGTGGACCATAGATTTATTATTACGGCTAGATGGTTATCTTAACACTGTAAAAATGGCAGTCCATGTAGGCGCCTACTATTTTGATTTCTCAGCCTCCGTCACAAACATTTACGTTAAATAATCATAACTGTTTTAATTTATTGTATTTTTAACATTATTTTATTATACAAATTATGTACATATGTTAAACATATTGTATGTTGTCAATGTCTATAGGTTTGGATTAAATTTACTTTCATTTATTGATAAATTAAAAAACTTTTATAAAAGATTGTGCGTGCTCAATTTCGACATAGCAACAGCCATAGAACGTAACACGATTTGATTGGTTGGATTCCGAAATAGTAGGGGCTTCCATGCAATTGCACTTTGGGCTATCTATTCTGTGGAAATTCACCATCTAGCCGTGATAATAAATCTATGGGGTGGACATTTTTCTTAAAGTGCCGTGCATCATGAATGAATTGTAAATTTTACAGAAAGAAATGAGTGCTGGTTTTTTGGTATAGAGTGGCCGCTATTGCTATTGCAATTAAAATTGTAATTTCAATAGCAATTGTGATTGCTATTAGGCCTACTATTTCCATTGCTGCTATAGTTTTGCGATTGCTATTAGTATTACAACACCTCCCCGAGTAGGTTGTTTTCACTTTGTTTCTTGGCAATTCTCGGAGTTTGCCCGTGTTTGTTTGTTAGCACCTACGGTTTTTGGAGTAAGTGCGTCAATTCTTCACATTATATATAAAGAGGAATGAGATGTGTAGACCTGAAGGTCTTAAAGAAAAAAAACTCAACACCAAGTATCTAGAACTACGAAACCGATTAAATTAATAATTGAAAAACTCAGACAAGTCAAAGGGAACAACTTGGTTCAATAAGACAATTTAGGTCATTTTTGCGCGTGATGGGGCATTTAAGGTGGTGATTGATTTAAGATTGAAACGTCTTATTGTGGTTTGTCATGGTTCGTGAACAAATTTAGTAAATTTTTGATCTTGTGAATATGGTACCGATTCTCCCGCTGTACTGTTCTTCAGTTGTCGATTAAATAGGCCTGGTAATTTAAAGTAAACATCATAGTATGATTTATATGTGGCAAGCCAAAGAAGGCATAAGTCGCAAAGCTAGATTTCCACAATAGGTAGACATTTTTTTAAATGTCATTTTTTTATATTTTGTTTTATTCCAAAAACATACAGTTTAAATATTTAACTTTTATACTGCACTAACAATTTTCAGATATTATGATCAAGAAATGTTAAAAAATGGTTAGTCAATGTATACTTATAAGCAATTATCAAATGCAGGCATTATAAATGTTGGAACTTTGCTTGTTTATAACTTCACAAAGAAATATCGTATGAAACTGCATGTTAAAGATGATAATGCGTATTTTCATAATCTATAATTGACTAAATTTTCAATTTTTCGACTTATGCTTTTTTTGGGTTGGCTCTACCACTTATGCTTACCGGTGTAGGCTCACAAGTTTTTTTTGCAACTAATTAAACGGATGATTCGGCCATGAGGTCACATTTTTGAAAAAGCATTTAATGAATAACTACATGGTGATGAAATTGGTTAGGCCTATTTAAAATTCAATCTTGGTAATATAAAACATGGTAAATCAGCTGAATAGCTGTTATCAATTAAATTGAAATTCATATTAAGGAGTGAAAATATAAATAAAAACCCCGCAAAATGCCTAAATAATGTTTTAGGATTATCAGATTTGTTAGCAGTCAATCTGAACGAATAGTATGATTCACTCATTGAATTTTTAACCTACAATGAATACTATTGCTTCTTGCACTAGTATGTATATAATATATAATAGTCTCGCGCGGATTGACATTTAATTGTACAAATATTTGAATTATTGACTTGTAATATAAGCTTTGGTCACCAATTAATGAAACTTGAAAATTGTAGCATATAATAAGCCCTTTCACGATTTCAACTGTGCACATGTGTGTTACCAAGGTGAAGCCAGGTCAAGTAATAGGCCTACAAAGATGCAGAACCATGACTTGCAATTGGTTGTTTGGACGTCTGTGTGCTTTGAAACCGTGAAATGGCTTATTTGACACAGGGCACCAGGTGTGTTTTCTTTTGACGTCATTTATTTCTTCAATCGCCTTTTAATAAATAATTAAAAGTTTGTTTGTCCCGTCTGTTCATATAAGGCTGTTCGATCAGTGGGTGTCCCATAGACATGGGCGGCGGAAGAGGGGCAGTGGATGGGACAGTGACACGTCCCCCAGTGAAAACTTAGGGAGGACAGCCTCCTGAAATATCACTCCAACTACAAAATCAGATAGATTGACTTGTATTTTGGTGCTATGATTGCCCGAGCACTTCTCTTTGAAATGAAATTTCTAGGATTTTATTCAAAACGACCAAATCCCATAATAATCTTCTTCCTATGCATGCACACATTAAAAGCCAATAAATTTTTTTTTGTTAGGCACTGTAAAATTCTGATCGGCTTGACCACCCTCTTTCCAGATACCTGGATGCATCCCACGGGGGTGGGTAGCTCAGCAAAACTTTAACCTCAACCTCTCTCCTCCGATCCAAAAACCTTCGCCGTCTCTGCCCGTAGGCATAGATACGAGGTAGTATATACTACTAAGTATACTATTTTTTTTAATACTGCTATTGGTTATTGATGTCAGTGTTTATAGCAGGGAACAGTTAAATTAGTAGTGATAACGAGTAAATTTATTTTACGGCATTATCTCACTGTTTACAATATTTAATATTTATTTGTCTTTCTTACTTAGAAAATGTTATTGTTAATATATTTTAATGGTGTTCATGGCTTAAAGTTCCTTGAACTTATAATGAACCCCATCCAGGCATATATTTTCAGTTCTATGCATATTTTAATAATATTGCATTATTTTTCTTTTTAGCTGGTTTAATAATCATAATTTTCATTATTGCATTTATATAAATATTTTCTCGTAAACCATAACGTGGTATGTTGCCGTTGTGGACACAAATTTATTCCAATGATTGAACTGATTGTAACCTTGTTAAAATGTATTTTGTTAACATTTATGTGTAGAAAATTAAACAAACAAACGGAGGTTTATTATAAGTTATAACAAAATATATATGGTAATAAGATGCGTCCCTTACCTAAGCGACCGACAAACATGCACATGGAGACACTGACTGAAAATACTACGAATCTGTCTGGTAAATTTGAAACCAACGGGGAAGCTTGAAATATATATAGTATTGAAAACCGACCGCAAAAAAGACCAATCGACTTAATAAATAACCAATGGGCCGGAATAACCGAAGTACACTACAAACAAATGCGACGACGGACAGGCATTACTCAGAAACCAGGGAAATAACTGTTCCCTGTCAGAAACACCTAAATTGCTAACCAATTTGACTATTATAAATTGGAAGGAAAACATTATAATGGGAACCGACAGACGGATCAACCGACAGGCAGAGTAAAGTATTGTATAGTGTTGTTGGAGAGCATCAAATATTGATATTAGTGACAATAGTTTGACTATTGTCACTAATTGACAATAGTCACACTATTGTAACTAATATTAGTGACAATAGTCACACTACTATTATTAGTGTAAATTGTGTCACTATTGTCACTAATTATTAGTGACAATAGTGTGACTCCAGCCTAATTTAATAGCAGGCCTACTCCCAGTCAACATTAACATTGTTACTCTACATTCACGACAAGTTTGTTTTTTTGCGTCTACATCGAGAACGCTTGTTTTTAATTTACATATAATGATTTAGTAAGAATTGCCATCTTTAAAGTTGTATTAGATTCTAAATAAAATTTTAGCTTACTGAATGAATCTAAACAGCCAAATGTGACTGTTCGTAATTTCATTTATGTTTGTAAGTTTGTAATGTGTTTATTAACTTATAATATGACTTAATTGATTATTTAATTAGTTATGTTGTCAGAAGATTATTCCATTTTTACATCCCAAACTAATTATCAGTTTAAGTCATTTAAAACTCATACTGTACTTCAATCAAAAATCGGTTTTTTTCTTTCTTATAAAGCAGATAAATTCTGGTTTCTTCAACCATAATAGTGACCATCAAACCGTTGTGTAATGTATTATACATAATTTATTTTATATGAACTACTATTAAGATTATTATGTATAATTTATTTGTGCAAAAGTAATATTTACTAATAGTATTATTAAATATAGAATTATCAATGCTGTGCTTGTGTTTCATTTCCATTAAGCATCTTCAATTAATCTAAAACAATGCTGTCCATATGTGGCAGAGCGAAACCAATTGAGAACTAAGTCGAAAATGCTTGTTTTCCACATAGGCAGAAATATAGAATGGTCATTTTTTAAATTTTATTTCAAAAATATACAGTTCATACATTCAACTTTCATATTACCTTTACAATTTTCAGATGATCAAAAAATCTTTAAAAAATGCAATTTGAAATGACCTTGCGTAGTCCATGTAAGTTAAAGATAATAAATGTGTAGTTTTGTAATCTATAAAAAAAATCAATAAATATGTTAAACGTAACAGTAGAGAAAATCGGACTAAGATCGTAAAAATCAATCAAATAGCCACTAGGACTAAGCCCTCATCTGCAGACGGATCCGTTTCGGATAACATAGTTGTCACAAGTTAGTCAGTTCTACGGCTGTACTACTACTATTCGCTATGTATTGTATGACGACCAGGGAATACAAAAT
>JAOTQE010019850.1:0-10706 GCA_025631205.1 Nesometra sesokonis | reverse complement strand
ATGAGAGCTCAAGCGACCTGGAACGTCTGTAAACTGCGAATAGAATGATGAATACTACTATACCGATCGCATTGAGTTACCGTTCTCCCCTTGGACGGGATACGCACTATTCGGAATGTTATTACTGTAATATAATTTTATAGCTAGGATACTTGTCTTCTATGTATTCCGAATGTCGGGAGTTCAACAGCAGAAAAGTCGGTTTACTGAAGCTACTAAAAACCAATTACAATACCGTGCTCTCCGAAAACATTGTATGTCATTGTAAACGAGTGCGTGGGATTGCAATAGACAACGATGTTATTATTCAGACTTGTATGTGACAACAGTGACGGCGCCAGAAATTCGCCGACGGCAGGGCAATTCCCCCGACAGGGAGGGCAACCCCCGACAGTCCTGACGGCTTCGACAGTTTGGCCAAGTTTGAAGTTGGAGTGTCCCTGGTTTTCAATTTGACGAGCAAAAAAATACAAATAAAAACAAAATTTTAAAAAAATAATTGTCGTATTTTGCGTGCCCTTTTTAGGCCGTTTTGTGTATTGGGGGCTCGGCTGGACCTACAGCTGTAGCCTCCTCCCCCTACCGCCGCCACTAGTGAGAAAAGTTTAGATCTCAAGTTTGGGAAGACAAGTTTCTGTAGATTTCATTATGGTGGCTAGAACCATGATGTGGGCTTATTTCGTAAAACATGCCACCCCCTCCTTCGGAGTTCGGAAAGTAAAATATATCAATATTGTTAACATTGACTCTCCCCAACCCTTTCCAAAAAGTTTGCATCACTCCTGCAGTACTTATAGAATACTATGACAGCAGCAGATATTTTGTGAGGATTGGATTGTAATAGCCCTCTCGTTCACTGTATAAACTTTATTTCTACGCTATTTTCTGCGTATGAGATAAATTTTAAATCAATTATGGTGGCCTTATGTTGTTGATTCTTCTACCGTTGTAGTCAGTAAGCCCCTACCGCCGCCCATGACCCTACAGTTTGATATCGAACGAGTGCTACGAATAAAGTGCTACCGTACGTACCGTATCAAAGTTGAAAAGTTCAAAGTAATTTTATTAGTCAAAAAATACAAGGTACAGTAAATTTGAAATTTAGCTTCCTCGGCCTGCACATAAAATATTAAAACATTAAAACTCGGACAATTAAAGTTGTATAAAACTTTAAGAACATCAGTTGTTAAGATAGGTCTAATAAAACAAATTGAAAGAGAGAAAAATGTACACGTATTCATATTAAAATTAAAGAACATCAAAACATTGCTGTGAAAACTAAAATATACATTTACAATAGACATTCTTGAGAACATTAAAACTGAAGACCTATTCTTGAGAATATTCCCACGAAAGCGCTGTATATCGTCAGTGAGACAAGATGCACAAACTAGTATGTGCACGTACATAAAATCGCGTAAAGAGACACAAAACGCGCGCGTGTAGTGATTATCAAATAGGAATGTCCACAGCTTGTGTGTATACGCGCGCCTGTGTGTACACACGTGTAAGCAGTGTCTCTCTCTGTGCGTGCCCAAAAGAGTTTTATCTATTCCTGCTTCCACTGACAATATAAACAACTGGAATTGCTGAATGCTTCGCATTCACAGTGACTGTTTTTATTTATAGGTTTGTACAGTATGCCTAATTCAATGCCATAAGATTGTAACATTTCAAATTATGATTCAATTATCGTATAGAGTTGACCTTTGTTTTGCATCAATTTCATTGAAAGTTAGTAGGCCTAGATAGAGTTAGTTAATCACCGTGAGAATTAATAGCTGTATTATTTATAAATCTGTTCTTGGCCCTTCTTTGATAATAGCACATTAAATTTATTAATATCGAAACACCAGACGAACTTCTGTTTTACGTTGTCGAACTTTTCGTTAGACAAGCTTTCTAGTTTACCGGGAGGTCAAATATAGGTCAGAAACATTTGCGTGGAAGCACGTACTTGTATTAATGACACGAGTAGAAAACCGCTTAATCCGACAGACTTGACATTATGAGTAAACCACGCTAGTTGTACGTTACTCTCTGCGGCCCGACACGCACATAATCATCCGCTCTCTACTCAATCAGTTGCGCCGGAGGCAAATAAATCGTTGAACCGAGCCAACAGGAACCTAAGTAAATTCTATTGTTTTGTCTAAAGGTTTGCAATTCTCTGAGGGTGCATAACTAGAACTCTACAGCGAGCTCAGTTGTTCTGCAGCGTTGTAATGCCGGAAATATTTGCACACGGCTAGGTTATTGATCCAATTTCAACTCGCTATGGCGAATAAGTTTTGTAGTGTTTCTAGGTACCATATACGCATAATTCCAATAGCTAGCCGTATCTTTACTAATTTTGTTTATGGTTTCTTTTGTAGAGAGACGGAATGGCAGAAGCGGATACATATACCAGGCTGTCGTCTGGTACGTTGATGGAGGCGCTTATCAGACGAACGTTGATGGAGGAGGACACGCACGAGGATCGGAATTTCACAAGCAGTGGGGGCGGTTCAGCATTCAAACGATGGAAACAACGAGCAATGAACGATCAATCAAATAATAGCATGCAAACTCATAATTCGAGAATTGAAAGCGCGAGAAACAAAATATCACAACAAAAGAAAGCGTGTCAGTGCAAAATAAAATGCGAATGTAATCAGGGTAATTTAGAAACCTCCTCCAATTTTGGATATAAGCAGTTGGATTCAGAGGGCACAATAACCCTTAAACAGGAGGTACTGTCATCGGCAGAAGTAGAGCCTTTGATCGCGAGCGATAGCGTCGTATCGCGGCGTGAAAACGTCCACGAAAATAGTGGTCTTCTAAATTGGCAGCCCACCAGCAGTACCCTGAAGTCACAAATGACAAAAGACTCAGTAAATCGGAAGCAAAATATCGATCGTGAATACAGTAGTAAAAGTGCTAGAATACCACCGGCTACGGGACTTTTACTAAGGGCCTTAACGGAACAACCAGATAAAGGACATGAAAGCACACCGAAACAAAATGTCCATGGAACCTCTAAAAACAAACCAATTGCGAGTACAATGATCCATAGACCTACTGAAAACAAACAAATTGAGAAAACTAGTTTCCATGAACAGTCTGATAACATTGCCAAAACGAATTCGCGTAGAACACCTGATATCAAAGAAGTTCCCACAAATAGTTCCCATGGACCTTCTGACAATAAAAAAGTTCCAACCACGATTCCAAAGAAAAGAATTAGGAGCCAGGATAAGCCTAAATCAAATGTCAAGTATTTGAAGGAACCACCTCCGGGCTATTACGACGAATGGCTAAAGAATATTGGTTTATTAAAAGAAAGTAGATCTAAAAACACTAACAGTCCTGTCGGATCGTCGACAACTGACACCGTTAGTCCTCCTAACGAACGTGAAGACACTGATAGTTCATTTGAACCGATAGAAGATCGAGGACCCAAACTTACGATGGAAATGACGATTGCAACTATGATTGAGCGTACGTTAGACGCGAGTATGAATCCGAGGCCTAACAAAGAAAGTAATGATAGTAATAGCAGAGATTACAACCAATATGACTCTAACGGTGACGTAGTAGAATGCTCGAGAAGCCATCAAGGTCGCGATCATTCCATTGCGTCCGAGATCCCTAAGCAGCACGGACCAAAGCGGCGTTTTTTCGGGGTAGGCAAGATGTTCAAAAAAGCTCATCAGAATTCTGATGAAGAGAAAGAAGAAGGTACTTTGTCCCAAAAAGGTGGTATCCTCCGTCACGCTCTTGGTAATACTCCCGCCATTTCAGAAATCAGACAATCGGATCATTCACATTTATCTTCCAATTTAGTAAAGACATCGTCTGCTCCAAAGAATTCTGAACACAATGCGTATGAATTCTCGGACGAAGCATCTTTGCAAACGGACTGTACTATAATTACCAAATTCAAAACTGAACCCGGGACTACAACTGAGTATAAATCCCAGGAAGCAGAAATGCGGTCACAGCTTTTTATAAAAGCAGAGAAAGAGTATAGTGAGGTTGACATGACTATACAAGATTCTGAACACGGCGACGAACCAAGGGACAATAACCGTCTAACAGATTGTCGATCTCCAGGCCACAAATCTTCTGCTTATTGCCATAGTTCAGGCAGTGAAAACGGTAGGGGTAGTCCTGAACCCCAGAAAAAGAAAAAACGCAAGAGGTGTGGTACCTGCGAGCCATGCTTAACCAAAGATAATTGTGGAGATTGTTCCAGTTGTAAAAACAGAGCGACAGGTCATCAGATATGCAAGATGAGAAAATGTGTCACACTAAGACGGAAGGTAAGTTTATTTTTATATCCCCGTGTATCAAAAGAGATGTTTACTTGATTCCTATGAACCTCCGTGTCTTCTATCGTCTTTGGTATCCAAACATGCAGTGCATAATAGGCTCGTCTCAAATAAAAATGCATTGCTAAAAAAATGCGCGTATTTTTAGTTTGGTAGTCACTTCAACGCTTGTTTATTACCAGTTTAAAAATATATCAAAACCATTTCAATAATAATTATAATAAAAAAAATAACTTTTGTACAGTGAAAATTTAAAATATGTCCAATTGATAATCTACCTCAGCAAACAATGCATTCCATGATTCTTTCAGTTGGGTCTTGAAACGTGATAATTAACTTGGTGTAAATGAATGGCCCTAGAACTACAGTACCAACAATAAAAGAAATTATTTTGTGAAGACCTTTAAAAATCTTAGACTCCTGTAAATCTGCCTTGTTTCTACGATAACTTAATGTTGGAAGATTTAAGGCTCGCAAACGTTCTTCTTCGTATGGGGAAATGGGATAATTCTTTAAACACTTTGGCGGAACATTGCTTTCCCTTCTCGAGAAGGTTGTTGTACGATCAACTTTAAAAATATATCGCGACGTGAAAAGACGTGGAGCGTCTTTCTTCACGTCTTTGCACATTAAAATAAAAGTATATGCTGCCCTCTATACTAAAAAGTTCGTGGTGGCGCTATGTATTTGTGTACAATTTTTTTTTTTCGCTGATCGGCCAAACAAAGGCCCTAGGAAAAGGAGGAGGTAGGTTTGTTTTGGACATAAATTACCGTAATTTACAATTAAAATTTAGATAATTGTATATATTTAATAAATTTCGCTGTGTATGATTCGGTTGTTTGCCTAATTTTGGTTGTTTTAATATTGTTTTCCCGATTAAATTACCGATGATACTTGCCAGGCCTCGCCCAGCTTCGTGAGATTACACAGCAGTACTGGTTTAAAAAACATCCGACTCCCAGCTGGAATCGTTAGTTTCGTCAAATAAATAACCCAAGTTTGTTGTTTTTTTATATATATATATCTAAGATGTGTATGATAATACTGTGATTGTAATGCAATTTGGCAAATGAATATGCACGTTTCACTTTCAACTTTAACATGTTTGGAGTTTGCAGATTGTCTGCAGTGAGATCCCAATCCCAATAAGATCGTCTGCATTGCTCTGCAACGGAACGCAATTGAACATTTTTTAGGACACTAGACCCCTACCTTCTGGTTAGTACTGGTTTGATGTAATGGTAACATACTGGAAAAAAAATACATACATTATTGTATTCATCGTATGAATATTTTTCTTATATTAGAAAATTTCTTAGCATAGGCCCTAGTGTAGTGAAAACTGGTTTTGTGCTAGCTTTATATGTACCAGCTCCAGGTTGGCTCATTTACATACCAATACCCAGCTGGCCATTGTTCAGCCAACCTGGACCTGTAGTGCATACCTAGTCACTTGATGTGCAGACTCAGAGGAGTAAACAACTACTTTACAACCCAATATAGTCCTAAGTGCATCAAGTCATACCAAAGTACTGTGTCCTAAGCGGGAACAATAGCCTCATCGTAGGTGAGTGTTTCTAGGCCAACTCAGCCAGGCGCAGTTCACTTTAATAGGAATGAAAAATAAAATTTGGACTCATTATGTTTTATGTTTACAACACTTCTTCTGTGCAATGTCAGACAATAGGTAGTTGTCACCAAAAATGCGTTAATGTTAACTTTAACACTGCAATAAGCTCCGGCCCTTTTGAACAAATTGAACTGTTCATGCAGCGAACTTGCGTAAAATGTTACTAGCATTCTTTGAGCACATTAAATCTGGAAATTACCATAGTTAACGCAACTCCACCCACTTTATGACATCATCTGTTAATGTTAAAGTTAAGGTACTTTGGCAAAAACTGCCTAATCTTCTCGTAAACCAGTATCAACGTGCTGAGAAGTTTGGCTGATGGACCTTGAAAAAGCGTGTTGTCAACACTTGAAAGGACATGTCCACATTTTGCTTTATCCCTTCAAAGCTAAAAAAATTTCAAATAAAATATTTTTGGGTTGAAATGATTTAATCAATTTACATTCTTGATTATAAAAAAATGTAAAGCATATTAAGTTGATGATGCACACGTTTGAGGCATGTCGTAGCAAAACCACCAAGTTGTCACAAAGTTTAATGCATTTGGTGTTCCATGGTATAAGCCCACAACAATTAAGCATAAAATCCCAGTTAGTTGGTGATGTGGACATAAACACACATGGAATCACAATCAGGTTTTGGGTGGGCTAATACCCTCATTTCAAAAATGGTTAGAGTAATTTTTTTGCAGTATTACAAAAAAAAGCTCAAATGTTTGGTAAGGTTATTCCCAGGTCAGTGCAGTGAATAATTAATAGTCACTATTTGCTTTTTTTAGTGATAATATAAATTAATACAAATTATGTTCAAACTATTTTTCCTCTCCATTAAATTGTATAATTAATGAATTTAAGCTTTTCATCTATAAATACATTTTTTGATTATTGAAAAAAGTGCTGGTACTATGTACATTATTTTAAAATAAGGATTTGTAGAAATGACCTTTCCGCAAACCCTGGACGAAGAGTGCATTGAAAGGTCAGTCAACAATGAATGGAATTATACTGTACATCATTGAATTCACCCACAATGCACTTGGTTAGAGATGAGTAATATGACACTGACTGTTTGTGATGTCATGAATATAAGTTATGAATGCAGCATGCAGCATTGACCTTTGGAATTATTGATACTGTACATAGTAATATTGATAACCTAGAATTCAGTACAGTATTCACTGTTCTTCCAATACAATTGAAAAAAATTACACTGGTGGTAGATTGTCCAAAAAACATTACTTGTCAGGCATGTCTTTTGGGTTGGTTTTTGCCTTACCCCAAATATTTACCATACTATAAGTCTCTATGAGCATTCGAGCATTCTCTGTAATTCTTAAGAGTAAAGGAAGCCAAAAGATATGTGAGAACCAAAATTATGTCATAGGCCTAATTATTTTTCAATAAACAAATTTTAACTGGTAAATTGTAATTTTTACCGGTAAATTTGATAGCTTAGACCATACACGGGAGAACACTAAGTATTTGTATTTTAATTACTAATGTTTTATGGATAATTAGTTATAACCCTGACGAAAATATTATTAATAGACCACATTATTCTTATAAAAGATTTTAGATTAATTAGAAAAAAGCTATCATATCATATTTTGTTAAACAGCCAATGAAACTATATAATCGTAGAAGCTACAGTAAGCCTAGGCTGTCAGGCGTTTTGCCGCTTTACCTAGATCAATCATCCTGCCGCACTGTGCTTCAGCATGGCCTACTGTAATTGTGACAAAATCATAATTACCATATAAGTAGCTGGCTGGTTTCTAGTCGATAATAAGAAATAAAATTTGTAAACTGTTTAATTTATCTGAATGCGATCACAGGTAAAAAACTGATAAAATATGGTATTGTAAATGTTAACAAACTAGCGAGCGAATCCAACCAACTCGTCTCAAAATTGAGAGCTCTTTGTTTTTGGGTAATGGTGATGTAATTATTACATTGGTGGTCATTTAACCGATTTCACTGAGGGGAAATATAAGTTGCAATGTGCGGACAGATCGAAGGACACTCTTTTTAATACAAAATTTATTTTATTTGATTATTTTGTGTTTTCAGTTGAATGAGGCCCTAACATTGCTCAGATAACTACATTATAATTGCCTAGGTTGTCTGGATTAGGGTTCAAAGGTGTGAGAACAGTACCTCATTCATCATCCTGTTTGGACAACAGCTACAGAACAGGACATAAAAAAGACAAACTGAGTGAAGATTTATTACTGACAAATAAGGCACTAGAGTTTACAATACTATAAAAACCAGAGGTCACATTAACAGCATTGGTTAGTAAAATGTCTACCTACTGGTAACAACAGTATAGTAAATTCTAGAATATCACTACCCAGGACATGAAATCAGCCTTACCACTACAGTACAAGAAGTCTTAAATAACTTTCACCAAATCCTGGATACGCACCTGATACCCTCAAATAAGCACTGCTCTTGAATGAAGGACTACACCAAATTATTTTTTTTTTTTCACTGGAAGTATTTTCATTGAATCAATGAGGACACAGTCATACAGTTATATGCAGCCTCATACAGCCCTATGCAGCCCTAGTGAACATTGTTTTCTATTTATCATTTGTTTACCATTTTATTGTCATCTGCTAAAAACAATTGTGATCTGCTATTAAAAGAACAATTTTCCTACTGTAAGCATCCTTTAAGTCATTTTAGCCTTATTGTACATCACAACCCCTCCCAACACCCACAATGTAATTCACTCTGTTGCAGAGAAATTGATTTATCACTATATGGAGCAGAGACATGGAAAATACAAAACAAAAACTAAATGCATCACAAAGAAGTATGAATATTGGGATTACCAAGTTAAAAAGGAAAACTATAAAATGGATTAGGGAAAAAAACAAAAGTCAATGTTGTTATACAAGTAGCAAAAAACAAAAAAATGGAGATGGGCAGGGCACCTCTCCAGAACGAATGACAAGAGATGGACAAAGCTAACAACCGAATGGACTCCCCAAATAGGCACACAAGGTCGAGGAAGACCAAAGATCAGATGGCAGGATGAGTTGGATAGATTCATCGCAATTTTCTGGATGAGAGCTGCACAGAACAGACATCGATGGCTCCAGTTTGGTGAGGCCTTCGTCCTGCAGTGGGCTGAAAATGGTTGAAATGATTATTTTCACTACAGTGCATAGTTTTTGCACACCAGCAAATGTCCGACTGTATTCAAGTTACTAACTGCCATAATTTGACCATAAAAATGCTACAGTAGTCCTAACAGCATGGGTTATGAACATCACCCAGGGCCTAAAGTAGCCTGCTGTGGCTGGTCCCAGAAGGGCAATGAAAATGTCTCCCAGGGCCTAGCATACAGTGGCATGCTGTGGCTGGTCCTAGCAGGACAATGACAATCTTACTTAGTCTCATATCAGTAGCCTATAATGGGTTATTATCTTTACTTCAAGCTATCCTAGATCTTCACAGTGCTGTCCTATTCATCCTCATAGCATGAAAACACAACATACTGTAGCCCTATACATTACAAGCAGACAGAAATTTAAAGCAAATAGGGCACTATAGATCTTTCCGGAAATTTGACTGATGTTAGGGGTGTAAAATCAATGCGGTTATAATTTTTATTTAGAGTCTATCGATATATGTTTTATAATAATGTTGTCTCGAAACTGAATAAATGGCCAAAAAATCATTTTTTTCAAAATTCACAAATGGCCAGTGACAAGCCTACATTTGAATTATATTTTTGAGAAATGTGAGGACTCACCACAGAATGAGACTCATGGTAGGAAAATCCAAAATTGAGTTCTTGGTACCTTCTAATAGAGCATAATATAAGCTGTAATCTACACTTTAAATGATATTCATTGGATAAGTAGATCCAAAGATATGGGCATATTTTCATGTATGGAAACAAGGTTTTGAGAAAATCACTCATAAAGTAATCGAAAAATATATAAACAAAAGAACATCAATCTCAGGAAATCTGCCTGAATGTCACTATCCTGCAGAAACACTGACTTAAAAAGTATATTATAATGGAATGTAAGTACAATAGTACCCATAATTGATTAAAACTAAATTTCTCAAAAATTTGATTTCAAACCTATTTTGGTGATCTCAATTTGATCTGACCTACGATGCGACTCATTTTGTGGTGAGACCTCACAAATTATCAAATTTTAGAATTTTGGCCTAGACCTTATCCACCTACTGTACCTTCATTCAGTATAGGCCTACTGTAGTTTTTTTTTTTTTCATTTTCTTCAGGTTTTTTGTAAAGTGATACCTTTAATATCAGTATTGAAACTTACAGCAACGGACATTTCAATCTAATGTGCACTGCTACTATAGGTGTATGGTTTCCCCAATCAGTTTTTATTTACCAAATTAGAGCTCAATATTTTATCCATATTTTAAAATATTTTTCTATTAACTGTTTATATTCCCCATTAATAAACGGATTCGTAGGAAATGAGTGGAATTGCCTGGCCTTTCCTCTAGGCTCAGACCAGCTGTTTTCATAATTGATCATTTCAAAAATCTTAACAAAAGAATTCTATAATTATTTGTCCTCAAATGACATGGTATTGTTCCTAATAGTGTGTTGCGAGGATATTGTTATATTAGTGTCTGAACAATTTGATTTCATTTGTATGAATCCTTACTGCACAAAAATAATTTAGTCCAGTCAAAATAATGTTGGACCTCAAACAAATTGCAACAGAACCAATTTTGATGGAATATGTTACATGAATA
>JAOTQE010019839.1:0-10706 GCA_025631205.1 Nesometra sesokonis | reverse complement strand
AAATAATTGTGGCAGAACCAAGCCAAATGAGACATAAGTCGGATTTTTTTTGTGGATTATAAAGCTGCACATTATTATTTTTAACGTGCAAGAAAAATCGGCGTGAAGATACGCAAACGCGTGTGTGCAGTGATTAACAACTATGAGCCTCCAGTTTTTTCTCGCGCGCGTTTTTCTGTCTCTCCGTGGTTACGGTGCTACGGTGACACCATGGGACCGTATGCTCTATTATTATATTTAGGTTGAGATATCAGGGGCTGATGCAGACTTTTGGAAAAGGAGTGGAGGTGGAAGGGGGGGCGGTAGGAAATCAAAGTTTTAGAAGGGTTCGGGGAATGCTTCCCCGGGAGATAGGGCTTTGAATTTCTGGAAATGCCATCAGGGGCGTGTTATGGGATCAATTCTTGTCTTATGTATGCCCGAATATGTTCGTTGTATAGCCAATGTTAATAATATTTTTTTACTTCCCGCAAGGGGGAGTGTGGTGGGGGGGGGGGGATTTCCGGAGCCGGCCCGCCGCCCCATTAAATACGCCCCTAGATGTGTTTTCGGATATAGGCTTATCTCTCAAAATCAAAGTAGACTGCCTTCCGACTTGCGATGTATAGAATTCAATACCTGTAATTGCAAGAATTGTATAAAAATGTATAATAATATAATATAAAAAATGTACAATAAAAAAGCACATCTGAAGTCGTGGGTTATTATTTTCAAAATGTATTGACGTCATAATGAAGGAAACGCGTATCGAAGGAACATCCTGATTGTGAAAAGGAAACTACAGCATCCTGATTGTGACCATAAAAAGTAGGAAACTAAAACAGGAAAGTAGGCCTAGGCTAAGACAAGGTGTCATGAATAGCGGATGTCATCAGTCACTGCTGGTATTGGCGTTTGCGATGGAATATTAAGATATATTGGCCTGGACAAATGAACCAAAAATAATGAAAATATAGCTCATTGCTGCATGAATCATTCGATGATTACGTATTAAGATTTGGAAGAATAATGATAACAAATAGAAAGGAGGCATGGTAAACCCTCATGGTGTAACTATTTCAAACCCGAAAGATGTCCACTGATTAATTTCAGATAAAGTATAAATCATCCTCCTCTTCCTTATCATCACCATCATCATCACCATCTGACCATCACCATAATCATCATCATCATGATCATCATCGTTGTCGTAATCATCATCATCACCATCTCACCATCACCATCATCGTCGTCGTTGCCATCATCATCATCATCATCATCATCATCAAGAAATGTTTATACTGTAGTCCAATTTTACAGTGAAACAACAAAGGGCACTAACTGTAATTCGCGTGCAAAACGCGTGCGTGCAGTGATTAACAAATAGGAACGTTCGTAGTTTGTGTCGCTATGCGAGGTTTTCTCTTCGTGGAGTCACTGACAATATTGTATGATGAGTGTGTTCATTAATACAAAAACAAACATGAAATTCTGATTGAGTATAGATCACGATCACATTAATAGATCACGATCACATTAAAGCATAGCAATCGTCTGCCTTGACCCTTGAATTGATTAGTCTCAATCTGTTATTTATTATAGTATTTAATTAATATACAATGCTTTATATAAAATTTAATAAACAATAAGAACCCTATAATATTTGTACAATATATTGTACCGTAAATAATTTCAAAAACAAATATACTATGAACGATTTACTACTGTACAAACAGGTTTGATCTAATTCATAACAAATTATTATAACGCGTTATGTTTTTAAAACTTTTATAGGATACGATTATGGTATAATTTATTCCTTAATTATTAAACTGTACGGATGCATATTCGAGTCCGTAGTCTTTCGGTGCTGGGGATGGATAAGCCGCATTTTCAAACTCAATATCTGCGTACGTTAAGCCCTCAACATTTTTCTGCGTAGGGTCTTTGTGCGCCGACTTTGGCGTGTTTCCCGCAGATTTATTAGGTTTAGAATACAAGTCGTCGATACTTTCTTTACTACGCGTCTTATTAGGTTTCGCGTACATCGCGTCAATGCTCTCTCTGCTTCTTGATTTGTTAGGTTTTGCATACATCTCACTTGCGTCATCAACACTGAGTGACGTCCCCGACGGTGTATCTAGATGATCAAGACTTACTGTCTTCCGTGGCGTGTCATAAGTAACAGCCTGACCATTTGCAACATGATTATCGTTATCTTTTGTTGGCATGGTTGGTTCCGCATACAGACCCTCTGGATTGTCCAACTGTGTATTAGAATTTGAAATCGTAGGCTCGTCATATACAGTTGCGTCAGATATCAGTTTATCTCTGACAGGGTCATTTTCGCTATTTTTGTCCGATGTAGGCGTATTTATAGAATTATCTTTTATGTCATCATACATTGGCTCATCCAGAGGTAAAACCTCGGGTTTTGTTAGGTTTCCATACTTCTTTTCACGTCTTTTAATTGAAAAGCAAATGATCAAGACTGTTGCCAAAATTATAATAACTATAGCAATGACTCCAATCACGATCATTGTTGTTGGGGAGTCGTCTTGGTTTTTGTTACTGGTAGGCCTACTAGTGATCAGCTTTTGTACCATCGTTGTTTTTGGAAAACGTGTAGTAGTGTCCTTTACATTTGCTATTTCTATTTCATAGGAAAGTGTAACGTCTTCACGATCCTGGCGACTTACTGTACATTCAATCATCCTGCCATTGAAATTGCTGGTCAAATCTCTGAACGTAAATATATTATCTTTATCTCCGATAGCATATCGTTTACCTGTTGTTGATGAATCTACTGGTTTATTATTATATGTCCAGGCATAATTGTATTTATCCGGACTACCATTTACTAAGCATGTTAAGTTAAAGTTATCACCAACTTGTAGCGGTGCCAACGGTTTTAAAATCCTTGCATTTATGGTTAGTACCAGTGGAGTTATTTGACAAGATCCTATTACTGCATTTACATAGTTGGCCTTACAAGTAAACACAGCACCGTCGTCATCTGCAGTAAGAGGCGCTGAATGTAAAACAAAACTATTCTGTGGTGGTGTGGTAAATAAAATATCATTTTTAAACCATTGTAAGCTGACGTAGTCAAAGGACGAATAACATCTTGGAGTTTCTTCTAACTCACCGTTGTCATTACCTGGCAAACAAATTAGTGTGCCGACAGAGGCGTCATTCGAGAGGTCTAAGTCATTTGAGTCACCGACCTCACACCTGTATCTTCCCACGTCAATAGAACTAAATGGGGATATGTATAGAGACGATGAATCCTGCGTATTTGTTAGAGTGTATTGGTATTGTGAATTCTGAATGACTGTCGCTATTCCCTGAGGAGGAAAATATGTCCATCTAACACCATGGTTCTCTTCCAAAGCAGGTGACCATTCACACGTTAGCAATACCGTTTTTTCTTTAGTAACAAGTTTGGATTGTGGCTGTGTATTAAAAGTATATTCAGCACAGCCACTATAAAGCATACAATACAACGTAATGATAAACGTATATAATGTCATAGCCATATTCCTATCAGACTGGCGATAACAACGAGTCATTGTAAGTGCTTTGGTTTATTTCTAATCACGATTACCTGTAGATCAGAGTCGGTTTTACTTCCTCAAAATGAGCACGTCTAACAGACACGTCGTCTTCAACTTACTGTATTTCGTTGTTCCGTGACACTATCAACATAGGCCTACGTTCTGAATGTAGTAGTTGCCCATACGGGAGACAGCTTACCTTATCGTTTAAATGTTATTCAGAATGATTGTAGATTTACGATGTTAACTGGTAGCGCGTTCTATATAATCCGTGTATCAGTCAAGCACTCATCGGGATATTCGCGGTAACACAATGACGGTATTTTGTCGAACCACAGTTTTAACGATGTTTCCGGGCCAAACTTATTCAACCAAATCATAATATATACCATTCATTGTGCAGGAAAGACCAGTAACAAAACCAACATAATAAAAAAACTCCTCAAAACAACTAAATCACTCTTTTATTGTTTTATTGTAAGCTATTAGAACAAGCAACGGCTTAAGCCTACTAAGCCTCACTAAGTCCGACTCAAATACCAACGGAAAATTCATTATTGCTTCCAGTCAGTTATTTTAACTCCCAGAGTTATCAGTATGTAATCTTAGGTACAAAATAGGCTTAACTCCTTTTGGAGTTAAATTTACTCTTTGAAATAAGAGTAAAATGACATGATTTGCGATATGAAAAATAACTAGATCATATATAAACTTTTGTAGAGGCAATCATTATTGCAGAATTAAACTAATAATTATTATCTTATACTCATTATAAAATGTAATATAGGCCCATAAGTAGGCATTTAATTTGTAGTAAGAAAACTATTGCATATGGAAAATAACTCCTTACGCAAAACAGAAGTTAACCATAACCATTAGGCCTATATTGCATAGGCCCTAATAATTTGACTGAAATGTACATGATCATCTAAACACAGCAGCAGTGCCATAGGCTATATAATCCAAGTTAAATTACATATAAATAATTAGGCCTAAAAACTTTGTTGCCCAAGCATAGAATTTTTGAAAATCGATCGCGATTTTTTTTTGTAGTTAGGCCCAAACTTTTCCTACCGTACTGTATTTTCAATAACACGACTTTTTTGCTTCCTATACTTCAATTTTGAGAGTTATTATTATTGCCTTAGAATTTTCTGGATAATTTTATCTATTTCCTAAAATTGTATGTATAACTTTTTATTTAATATTTATATAATTAGCCTAAAATTCTGGAAATATTTGAAAATATAAAAAAGGCAATCATGTAATTTCTGAATTTTGGGTCAGTCGGGCTTGGGCAACATGAAGTTTATTTAGGCCTTATATAAAAGTTTTGCAATGTTTATTATAAAATATGATAATCGGCAAGCGTAAAATGCAACTTGTATTTTAACAACCTTGACCAAATAACAGAATATAGATTAATTAATATTACATGAAAGCAAAGAATGATTATATCGTTCAATCGATTGATCAACCAATCCATCAATTCTGTTTGTAGGTCAGTCAGTCGCTCGGTCGGTCAGCCAACCGGCAAGCCCATCAGTAAGTCAGTCGCTTGGTCAGTCAGTATTCTTACAAAATTGTAGAATGAAAACTTACGCACATAGGCCTATATAGGCCTACTGCAACCTTGACAAATTATCTTATGTATACACAAATTTAAAGCACGAACAACTTATTGTAATCTATCAATCTTTCAATGTTTACATTTGATATATGATGATAGTGAAAGACTGTCCACCTAAAATCATGGTTCTCTTCCAATGCAATATTTACATTTAATATTGGATCTGTACATAGCAGATGAAAAAAATATGGTAACGTACATTAACAATACATCGGTGAATGCTTACGCGTTAAAAATTGATACAGATAAATTAGAGTATTTTGCCGATTAAACAACCGTACTGATTATTTAAAGTTTCACCAATTATTGAACTGCACAAATGCATGTTATTACTGTGATTGTTCGAAATTCCACTATGCTATACAACAGTGAATTATTGAAATCGTGTTAATTATTATGTACAGGTGCGATTTATCATTTTATTGTTTCCAGTATAGGGTAGTTCATTGTATTATAAAGGTAATGTTCAATTCTGCAAGAGCTGGTAGAATGATAGGGGATTTCCCGAAATATAATAATAACCGAACATACTGTGTCTCTGGGCATTGGCTTCCGTTCTGTCAACATTTTCATTCGGGAAATTCGCTACTACATACAATACAGTCGACCATATTATTTACACACCCCTTGGTCTGGAAAGAAGTTTGTAAATGAGAATGTTTGTAAAGGAGAAGGTTCATAAAAACAGATAAAATAGGCTTGTAAAAGAGACGTTTGTAAATGAGTAGCTCGATTGTAGTGAAGTATTTATGATTTTATTTGTTATTTAACTCACAGTTACATGCTATTATATCATTTTATCCTAAATATAGTATTGGAAATAATATACAATACCGCTATTAAAGTAGTTAAATTCAAAAGGTTACCATTCAAAATACATTTATAAAAAATGACCAAAAAAAAAAAAAAAAATAGAAAAGAGCGGTAATACATACAAAAGAGGCAAATAAGTATAACCAACAAAAAGAAAAATAGTGTGCCTATGACTTGGAAGATGGCATAATTCAACAATATTGAATCTTGTGTCGGGAATGCCAGTAACGAAAAGAAAGGTACCGGCAATAATATTGGTTAAGCTTAAATATCATGAAAAATAGTACGAAGTCTTCAATAAATTATAATAGCACTAAGATAATAAATAAAAAAATACTATTATTATTTGTAAAAAAAATCAAATGCATATAGATAATGCTCATTTTCTTATCTGTATTATCTACTTCTATTAGGATAGAAATCCAGTATACAGTATAGTTTGTTTTTTTTCTGTTTTTTTAAAATAAATCTAGTTGGAATAAGGTATGTTATTTCCAAAATAAACAATGAATTGAATAATATCATGAAGCTTTAAATATGAATAAATTCAATAAATAATAGGAGTAATAAGACAATTAAGTGATATACTTATTATTTTCCAAAATCAATTTTATTAAAGAGTTGTACAAAATACTAAACGTGACTTAATTTAAAAAATACCATATACCATGAAAAATATATACGTAAAGTGTGAACTTAAATTTCATTCAGTTTGACGCGTAATGAAACCATCAGGTTGAGTAAGATTTGGAGGAGTGTAAAGAGTTGGAATGTAGGCTATGTAGGTGGATGGCAATAGAAACATGTATTGCATTATATCGTAATAATAGTGATCCAGACCGGTTGTATTATATAGGAAACATTGCTTCCCAAGCCGGCCAACACAAAAATTACTAAAATCAGGGCCGACCTATATTTAATTTTTACATTTTCCCTTTTTTGTTTAAATACATAATTATCAAAAATTTGTAAGTAATACACAAAATTGTCCCAGAAATGGTTAAAAAAATCCATAAAAAAAGAAGTTATCCTCAAATTTACATATTGGAAATAAATAAAGTCGAGTTATTGAAAAACCATAAACAAGATGTAAAAGATTTCTCAGCCGACCGACCGACTCACCAACCAAAATTTTCAAGAATGCTGTGCTTGGTTAACATGAAGATCTTTTTTAGGCCCAATTATAATGTATACCTTAATTATTAAACTGTACAGATGCGTACTCGAGTCCGTAGTCTTTCGGTGCTGGGTACGGATAAGCCCCGTTTTCAAACTTAATATCTGCGTAAGTTAAGCCTTCAACGTTTTTCTGCGTAGGGTCTTGTTGTGACGACTTTAATGTGGTTCCCGCCGATTTATCAGGCTTAGAATACAAGTCATCGATATTATCTTGACTACGCGTCTTATTAGGTTTTGCGTACATAGCATCAATGCTCTCAATACTTCTAGATTTGTTATGCTTAGCATACATTCCACTTGCATCATCAACGCTATATGATGTCTCCAAGGCGGGTACAGTAAAATGATGATCGTTGACAACCTGATCATCTTCTGCTGGCAGAGTTGGTTCCACGTACAGACCCTCTGTATTGTCTAATTGTGTATTTGAATTTAAAATTGTAGAATCGGCATACACAGTTGAATCAGATATCAAATTATCTTTGACGTAGTCATTTGCGGTATTTTTGCCAGCTGCATATTTCTCTTTAATATCGTCATACGTTGGTTCTTCTAACGGTAAACCATCAGATTTCTTTGTATTACTGCAATTCTTCTGACGTTTTCTAATTAAACAGAGAATTATTAATATCGTTGCAAAAAATATAAGAGCAACTGCAGCTACACCAATTACAATAAAGAGTGTTATGGACTTGACTGTGGATTGTTTGTTGCCAGTAGGCATATTGCTAGTGGATGATACATAAAAAGTACTACTAGTGATAGATAGGCCTTCATGGTCAATACTGTCTGTAGTAGACAATGATGATAATTGATTCATCATATTCGTTGTAATCGATGTTGTCGGCAAATTTGTTGTAACCGAAGTCGAAAAGGTTATTTCGAATGTACATGAGCTGTTGCTTTGATCATGACGGCTTACAATACAAGTGATAATTTTACCATTAAATCCCCTCGGTACATTTTTGAAAGTCAGTACTTTTGGATTTTTTCCGGCAGCAAACCGTTTTCTAGCATAAGTGCTTGGTGAATCTAGAACTTTTTTACCGACCATCCAAAGGTATTCATATCTAGTTAAATCGAAATTTACTTCACATGTAAGATTGAAGCTATCTCCAACTTTCAGTGGTCCAGATGGTACCTTTATAATTTTTGGATTTATAGGTAATACTAGTGGAGTAGTTTTACAGGTTCCTATTGTACTGTTACTACGAGAGGCTTTACATGTAAAAGTTGCTCCATCGTCTTCGATAGTCAGAGGCTTAGAAGGTATATCTGAATCACCTTGATTAGGTGTATCTATTAACTTTCCGTTTCTGTACCAACGTAGATCTACATATGAACGGGAGAGGGAGGAAGAACACAAAGGTACTGTTTCCAACTCACCACTGTAATTCCCAGGCGAGCATTTTATCACACCCACAAAAGCGCTTTGTGATACTTCAGTACTTGTTGAAGCAACGTCACATATATATTCTCCAGTTGTAGAAGAATCAACGGAGTAAATGATAAGACGTGACATTTGCTGGTCTGATACATTGGTGCTAGCGAACACACGGTAGTTTGTGTTTGAAGGTTCAATTTGAGTCGCAACACCTGTAGAACTATAAAACCACCATCTAATACCATCTCCAACACTCAACGCAGCTGTCCAGTCACAAGTTAGCGATACTGATTCATTTTCAGCAACAAGAACTGACTGTGGGTGTTTTGTAAAAGTAAATTCAGCGCTACAACTGTAAACCAAACAATACAAAATAATCACATGATGGTAAATCATTTTCAATTTTCTCAGATTCATAATTATGACTGAAAGTTAGTATCAATTAATAAGTATTCACCATTAAACATTCCTAGATGCTCAACGATGCGACAAGGTGATTTCTGATATATTAGCTATGCAGTTCTGTATATTTACTATAATTCGTCAATCCTGCGATAGTTGCAACATCCGTCTTAAGCAGGTATAGTATAGATACTCATCTTTCTCCTGTGATGAATGTTTACTAGTAATGTATCGTTTTGCTAGTCACATCAAATAAGAACTCAACATCCGGCAGGGAGTTACTGAACCGAAACACAACCATTGGTTTAGATCAAGTGAGTTGGTATTCGTTTTGGTAAACTGTTGTCAATGTCTCTACTGCCCTCTTTAGTGTATATACATTATGATTATGTTGCTGAAGTGTATGTTATCATTGAAATTATAAGATAAAGTGATTCTCATCAATACTAATAAAATTCCCATTCATCAATCTTATATTCATAAAATTTCAAAATTCAACATTACCAGAAAGGTCTTAAAACTTGTTAGCTGTTATCTTACAGACAGAACAGAGATTTAAGGTGCTGCTTCTCAATGGATGCATGTAAATTCAGGAGTTCCAAAACAATACTGGATCTATTATTTTAATGACTTAACGAATAATTTTACATCCCGGTCTCTATAGGCCTATGCAGAATACATGAAAATTGTCATACTTATTAGGAATACCGAATACGCCAAAATCATCCAAAATGATTTGGTCATCCCCTGCAATTGGTGCAAACTGGAAAATGTCCCTCAGCATAAGGCACGAGTTTAACCATCACTTTGTAAAGGCGTCAATTATCTTTTCCTTAACAAATAATTTTACATCCCGGTCTCTATTATAGCCCTATGCAGAATACATAAAATTTCGAACTTATTAGAAATACCGAATACGCCAAAATCATCCAAAATGACTTGATCATCCCCTGCAATTGGTGCAAACTGGGAAATGTCCCTCAGAAAAATGCAAGAGTTTAACCATCACTCTGTAAAGGCGTCAATTATCTTTTCCTTTGTAAGATTAATGGTTATGAACTTGATAAAGTAAAAGTAAACCGTGACCTTAGTATTATTAATATTATTATGGATCCCAAGTTGACTTTTAATGAACATGTCAAGTTATTTGTAAAAGTAATGTAATGTTGGGTCTCATTAAACGTAACTGTTGCTGGAAAATAAAGGATCATACAACTTTAATTATTACTCGCTTGTGAGGCCTCATGTCAAATTTAATTCTGTAATTTTTAATTCTATGTAACAAAATTCCCATTCATCAATCTTATATTAGAAACAATTTCAAAATTCGACATTACCAGAAAGGTCCTTAGCAGTTATCTTACAGACAGAACAGAGTCTCTATTAAAATTGATTATTAAAGCAAATAAAAAGAAGAAAATCTGTTAAATTATATCACTGGAAACGAAGGATAGATAGTTTAGTACTTTGTACTATTGAGGGTTAAGTGCCTGGAAAGTGCAAGAGAGGAAGGCAGAAAACAGCATGGATAGACGATATCAGAGAATGGCATGGATGGAAATGGCAAGAAATAACACCATGAGACGTCTACGGCTCTACTAGGGCTATCGCTTTTATCATCATCAACACCATTTTATCAACAAATAATATGATACAAGGCGATTTAAATTTGATTTCCATGCATGTAGCTTATTTTGTACACGAAGGTACGTTCCCGAACTATCCTGTTAAGGATTGAGCGGTACTGGGTCTGGACAATTAC
>JAOTQE010019828.1:0-10706 GCA_025631205.1 Nesometra sesokonis | reverse complement strand
AGTAAGCTAAATTTAACGGAGGAGTCCAACCCACGTTAAGTGGCGCGATTTGTTGTTGAAAATGAAAAAAAGTAAATAGTAAAAACAAAATAAAAAATTAAATGCACATATGACGTTCCATACGACAATTCTATCCAAACACGTTTCAATATTGAAAACTGTCCAGACGGACACTTTTCAACACCGGACAGTTTACTTCGTTACACCGGCCGTAAATAAACAAACTACCGGAGCACCACAGTTTTTCCTCTACGCGTGCCCTCCTCTACGCGCGCGTAACACTTTGTGCACTTCGTGGGTTCACTGTCAAAATGACGTATTTTATTAGAATTGTGGTCTTGTATAGTTTACATTTTATAATTCAATAAAGAACACAATCGTCTTTCACATTCTACATGTGTTGTCTCTCTTGACATTCTGGTTTCATTATTCGGATCCAGAAATCGATATCATTCCGTCATTAATTGACAACATTTTAGCTTGTTCAGAAGCAGGTTGTTTGTTGGATGCGGTCGTTTTGTACTCTTGCGACTTGCCTAGGCGCCGGTTTGATTACTTTATACATGTAATTTATTTTATCTTGATACTACTGACTAGACAGTATAAACTAATGGTAATGGGTGTGTCGCATACCGAACTTGATTTAATAAGCGCCGCGTATTAGCACCCCCAACTTGGAATTTATCTTAAGCGCCCGTGATATAATAGGCATATCTTATGTCACCCATGTTTTCTTCATCATCATCGTCAAAATTATCATCATAATCATCATCGTCATACATTTTCATCATCCGCATCATCGTCGTCATCATCATCATCGACATCAGCATCTTCAACGTCGTCGTCATCATCATCATCATCATCATCATCCTTATCTAGGTAGACCTATTTATATTTAAAAAAAAATCGACAGTCACCAAGTGATATTCGATTTTACTACATTTGATTACAGTAGTTATAATCAAATTTTAAAACTTTGGTAGGAACATTTTTCGGATTTTTACAATTTGTGACCTGTCCAATACATTATGTACATCATAAGTTTGTTCTCATAGAAAGTATGTTGCGTTTAATGTTTCTGTTATAGTGTGAAGTGTCTTGCAAAAAGTTTATTGATACTGAAAATGGATTTCTTTTTATTTAGCCACAATCTATGGCGCCCTCTATAGATATTGCATTTCCTAGTGTAGTATGTATCTCAGTACATTCCAAAACATCACCAGACCTAAAAACCCATTATATGCTGGACGATCTATTCTCCACAAACTCTACTCTAGGATTAGTTTTTGATAAATGTACTAAACAATACCTAAAAGAAGCTTGGGAACAACGAACAAATGTTTTAAATGACCCTGCTAATACTTGTATTAGTTTATATTTTGTCTTCTTTTCTTAATTTTATTATCGTTGACATCGACGTCGTTAATATACTAAGAATCAAGGGTTCTTTGTAAATACAGTACTTTGCTTTATTATTACACTTGATTGAGTGATTTATTTATTTATTTTATTGATTTATATTTGTTTATAAATGTATATATTCTTTTCATTATTACTGTAATACAGTATTTCTTCGTTAACATTTTTTTTAACTCTCCTGCGCGAGAGTGTTTGCCTTTTTGTGTAAAGTGATTTTCACTATATTTGGAATATTTTTCCGTCATATTTTGCCTCATTTTCTTTTTTTTTCTATATAATGTTATTGTTACTTTTCACTTTGTTATATTGTGTACGTTATGGTCGAACCTCTCCTGCGTGAGAGTGTTCCTCTGATTCAAAAGAGCGAACCAATAAATTATTATCAGGTTTGAGTCAGAACAAGCTCCATGGTCAGAAGCATCGAGGATACCGTAAACAAGTTTAAACTTTTGGGGGCGCAATGCATACCGTGGCGAAATAAAATGTTAATGAACATATTACGAAAATCGCTATGCCAATACATCATCAATAGTTTTACATAATCTTTTATTTTAAGGCGCATGGATTTGAAGATTTATTTTATTTTAAGTTGCAGTAGCCAGTAATTTATTGATGTTCACTTTATTTCCTCATAATCTCCATCATAGCATCTGCAGTAAGCTTGGCGTATCTTATAGATTCAGTAACAACTTAAGGCAAATCTCATTAATCGTTGGTGGTTTATTTTCATGTAAATGTTACAGATGTAACCGTTATATGTCGACACCAAAAAGAAACAAATGCGCGTGTATAGAAAGACCCACGTACAGACAAACTATGGCCGTGTTTCCAAATATCCGATAAATTTTTGCGATAACAATTATTCGATAAAAGTGCTACAGAAACGGGTATTTTAACCTATTCTGACGTAATAAAATTATCCGATAATTATCCGATAATATTCCGATAATTATCCGATAATTGACCTAAATGCGATAATTGACACGGGGTCAACCTTGATCTAGCTTTTGCGAGGATTTTGCTCACCGCGGTGCCACCAGGGTGCCACGCGAGGAAAAGGGAAATCACCGAAAAATCACCAATCACCACTCACAATGCATTATGGTCTACACTGAGTTTGCGCAGTTGTATTTTTTAAATTGATTTGGATGATATTTTATCAAATAATCCGAAATTCATGCGGAAACACGGCCTATGATCTCTCCTATTTTTGTTAATCACTACAAGCAAAATTTTAAGTAGACTTGGACCAAGTCGCTTGTATCTGGTAAATTATTTTAAAACTATGCAGCGCCATCAACAATCACAATCAGTCTACGCTAATAGTCGCCTGTGTACAAGCGACTTGTCTTGCCTCTTCGTATTTAGCATGTCGGCGGATCGAAATAAATGTTTACTAGTAAGATCGACCAACCGAAATGCTTCCTTTCCTAGTGAACGATCTAACCTCAACCACCAGTTGAGAGACTACCAAACAACAAATTATAAGTAAAAAGTATTCTCGCGAATGTAATTTTGTCCTATTCATATAAAAAAACTCAGTTCTTATTTCTCTTGCAGTTGCAATCGTCCATCACGTTGCCTAGGCATAGGGGATTTTATTTTCTCCATTGGTAGACCCAAGCCTACTGATGGCCTTCGCAACGCCAAACTTTGAGTGATGCAAAGGTATCACGTGATTTTTAAATTCAATCAAGCGTGACCATTTGAACCGTTAATTCACGATGCGAATCGTCACGCATGAATCGTTTTAACAGGCCTTATGGCTAAACGAAAATAAGTGAGTATGGGACGTCAATAGCGCCTTAAAATGAATCAAGTAATAAAAGTTAATAAACCCGACCATAAGACCTGTGAGACAGGCTAGTTGAGTTTCTTCGTGGCATCCCTGATGCTATATGACAAATTATCATAATTACTAGCGTTTCTCGAACGCAACACGATTTAAAAAACACTACAAGAAGAGGGCGTTCACATGAATCCATTTATTTACGAAGCTAATCTCCAGTATCTCGACGTTGAAGGCAGTATTATTTACAACCATCATCATTTTTACCAATCTATAAACATATCAATATTATTTACAACCGTTAACATTTTACATCAACAGAACGTACAAAAGTTCTAAGAATTCTTCCTATTAAAAACTAAAAAAGCCTTGCAATAATTCGTGTCTTTTATCAATCAAATAGCCTAAACCTGGACGGCGAGGGCAACAAGACTCGGTATTGCCTTTATATCTTTATTGGGTCTACTTAATAATATAAATTATCGTATAAATCATGACGTATTAAATCTCTGAATGTGTTTTTTTATCTTTCACAAAGTGTTTACCATGATACAATTCGACATTACGCACGTTAGCTAAGACAACGCCCTATTGTTTGTACAACAACACGATATAATAACTGCTTATATACACGAACAAGCACAATTACCATGAACGCTGTGCCAGCAGGTGGCTATCCGAAGGTTTGCTTACATTAAAGAGATGTAAAAAAATATACATCACCTCATGGAGAGCATGTAGAAGTTTCTCCATGCTTATACATAATGACAACATCTACATGAAGCAAACACTATCTCAATAAACTGGCTTGTGAAATTGTAAGCTTTTTTGGTAGACAGTTGATGTTTATTAATGATTTTTTTTTTTGCAGATCATGTGAAAGGATAAAAAACATTTAGGTAGTGGCACGTACTGGTCCTTAAAAAAGTACAAATTTCTTATCTAAAACCGCATTAGTTATGTATGTGCTACTGTTTTTGGTTCACTTCGAAGCTTTATAATGTATAGGCATACCTGATATTGATAACAGTTATACAACAAAGTAATCCTAGGTTACACCTTAACAGATACACAATAGCCTGGTTCACATTCAATTTAAACTTAAAAGATAGTTACTGAATATCCGCACATGTCATCAAATAATGGTTAAGATCAGTACTGGTATTTAACTTCACTTCTTCAGACATGTTTTATAGTACTTATCTGAAGTGTGAACACCGACTGATGTGGTCAAGAAAATTTAACCAGAGAACAATGGTATAGGTCTGCTGTAGGCCTATCAAAATTTAGGACCTACAGTCGGTCAATACGGGTTCAGTGGATAACACTATAGTAGATCTAACTCTGCACTGTAAAAATTGTCTTGCTTTGTGACGTTTTAGGAGACATGTCCTAATTTTAATAGACTTTCCTTCTGTTTCTTATTGTGAGTTTGTAAACACTACTTATAACTCTACGTCTAGCCGCTAGACGTAATATTTAAGACAAGACATGACTTGCCATGTTTTAAAACGGCCTCAGACAAATGTCTTAAATTTTGTCCTAACGCAAGACACTTTTTAGTATCATTCAGTATCATTCAACACGATCTCCCGAATATGAAATACATTTCGTGAATTATCATTTAGTTACATAATAAAGTTAAGAGGTATACCGCTATAACAAAATTATTTAGGACAAAGAAAATGGATAATGTGCTTGAAATATATGATTAGATAACGTGAACCAGGCTAATAACTTTCAAAACTAACAACTTATAAACACAACAAACGATTTTACTAAACGTCAGTGCTTAGATCTACCCGGTATCTAGAATAACTTCCAGTGATCTACGGTACCCATGGGACATGTTATATTCTTAAATATATATATTCCCAATTTGTGTACACTATTTACAATATTCCTCGTAGATGTAGTACATATCATAATGATACTTATAACACACCTGCATCAGATTTCCCTTATTTTATGCCTTGTATGGCTTCGTTACTTTTCTTAATCTCAAGTCACCCTCAATATCTGAGACTTTTTACCATCTACACAATAGTTTCCTCAGATTAACAAATTGGTGCGGTTCTTGGCAAGCAAACTAACTTAACAACAAAAATAAAATCAGTAAAATTATCTTCTCTTAAAATATTAAAATCACCGTGTCACTATAGTTTAAGGTAATACTTAGATTATTAAGTAAATTAAAAGTATGAAAAATTATGAAAAAAATTATTTGCTAAACTCAAGGATTTGTTTGTTATTATAAGATACAAGTTTAACTTAAAATTAAAAAGTTTAACGTAAAGGCAGTCGAACCTCTTCAGTCCAATTTGCTACTTTTCTTCCTCTTTGGCTCTTTGCCAAAACATCAGATCAGCATTGTACCTGGAATTTGGTCAAGCTTGACAATTCAAACCAATAAGATCGTTTGAACTTTCAGTCGTCTGCGGATTGCTGCGGTGTTATACACCCCCTCAACCCCATATTGCTTCCCGTCAGTAATGAGGGCGTGGTTTCCATTAATTGATGCCAATGGGCTACCTGTTTCCGTGGTGATTGGAGCATCTCTTGCCAGTGTTCTGAACCTTGACCTGGTGAGTTCGCTCCAACCTCACATACCCCTATAAGTTCACTATGACCAACCCTGTTGAATAATCATAATACATAATTGATAAAGATTTGTTTATAATGAAATTGAATAATATAGCATCTAGAAAAAAAACTACATTTCCAAATTAATTTGAAACATTTCTGAGGTAATTGTAATGAAATATATTTTTGGTTTTTTTTCGAATCGTCATATTTCCTTTCTTTCAAAGTTAAAGATATTTCCAGTCATTAATATTATTCATTCATTGAAACAAATTATTTCTTCCAAAATATCTCAAATATTTTCTGTGCATTTTTCAGATATTAAGAAACCATACTTACACCTAACTACTAACAAGAACCATTATGCGTTTTCTTAGGAATGTTTAAAAATATAAATCTATCTTTGTTTATCGAAGATTAAAGGGGCATTCTTTACTTTTTTGTCAAAACATTTAAATAAACATACTAAATTTGGTTACGTTGTATTATTATTTATAAATATGACACTGATCTGCCATATTCATATAATTGTATTACTTCTGGAAATAAACAAAATAAGAAATAAGTACAAAAGAAGAACGGTGCTAATTATTTTTTTATGAGAAATGTAGAAAAAATTATCTACATGTCGAAATTAATTTGAAACATTTCTCAGGTAACTGTAATGAAATTTATTTCTGCTTTTTTCGAATCGTCTTATTTTCTTTCTTTTAAAGTTAAAGATATTTTCAGTCATTAGTATTATTCATTCATTGACACAAATTATTTCTTCCACAATATCTCAAATATTTTCTGTGCATAAGAAACAATACTTACATTTAACTACTAACAAGAATCATTATGCGTTTTCTTAGTAATGTTTAAAAATATAAATCTATCTTTGTTTATCGGAGATTAAATGGGCATTCTTTCCAGAATACAATTTTGTCAAAACATTTAAAACAAGCCATACTAAATTTGTGGCAGAACCAAGCCAAATTAGACACAAATGCTAGTTTTCCACAATAGGCAGAAATTTAAAAATAGTCATTTTTTCAAAATTTATTTTATTTAAAAAATATACAGTTCATACATTCAACTTTCATACTAACTTAACCATTTTCAGATCTATGATCAAAAAATGTTTTGAAAATGCAATTTAAAATGACCCTGTTTGGTAAATGTATACGGATAAACAATTGTCAAATGCAGTTTTCTCAAAACTTACATTTTAAATGTTCAAACTTTAATTGTTCATATCTTCGCAATGAAACATCGTATGAAAATGATTTTTTTTTATGTTAAGGCTGTTCATAACTTCGTAAGGAAACATCGTATGAAAATGATTTTTTTATGCTAAGGATAATAATGTGTAGTTTTATAATCCATAAAAAAAATAAATTTTCAATTTTCCGACTTATGCCTCATTTGGCTTGGCTCTGCAACATTTGGTTATGTTGTATTATTATTTATAAACATGACACTGATCTGCCATATTTATATAATTTTTGTACTTCTGAAAATAAACAAAATAAGTACACAATTTGTTTTTTTTTAATTAATTTTTTTGTGGGGGGGGGGAAGGGGTGGAGGACTCCAAAAATAAAGTGGATGAATCTTGAGAAAAACAGCGCTATCGATTTTCCATGGAGAAATTTAGAAAAAAAAATCTACATTTCCAAATTAATTTGATACATTTCTGAGGTAATTGTAATGAAATTTATTTCTGCTTTTCCCGAATCGTCATACTTCCTTTCTTTCTAACTAAAATATATTTCGAGTCATTTAGTATCATTCGTTCATTGACACAAATTATTTCTTCCAAAGTATCTCAAATATTTTCTGTGCATTTTTCAGATTAGAAACAATACTAATACTACTTAATAACAAGAATCATTATGCTTTACATAGGAATGTTTAAAAATGTAAATTTATCTTTGTTTATCAAAGATTAATGGGGCATTCCTTCCATAATACTATTTTGTCAAAACATTTAAAACATACTAACTTTGGTTAAGATGTAATATTATTTCTAAATATGGCACTGATCTGCCGTATTCATATAATTTTATTATTCTGAAAATTTTATTTTGTTTTTTTTTTCTTTTCGGGGAGGGGTGGCGGCGGACTCTAAATATCTTTTTTGTATCGTGAAATCAGTCTGGGTGATATCGGCGTAGAGCAATGAGGAATTATTGACATGCCTAGCCTAACAGAGTTCCATACCCTTTCTACTCGGGAATAAAACTAAAACTTACGCAGTTTAAAAAACCATGTTTATTACTATAAATAATTAACAGCTCAATTCTCAAACAAATTTGAGGCTAGTCATGGCAAAACCACCAAGTTATCGCATAGGAAATTATCGAGAAATACGATAAGCACATAAACAACAGGAAATATAACCAATACAAAGGATTTTTTTGTATATTTTGTCCTATAACTGTATTCCTCATTTGAAAGCTTGCAGCAAGCTAATGGTTTAATTTCATTTTATTCTCACTCATGAGGACGATCGAAGCACATCGATCGAAACGTTGAGTAGCTTACAACTACATACGTGGTGTACCGCAAACGTTACATGTTCATTGATATCTCACCATGCAAACCTTCAAGCAATATAAGACTCTTTTAGTAGCTTTGTGGGAAACAAATTAAACCAAAAATAACACGTCAGACTCTGAAGATCATTCAAGTCGTTTTTTTTAGTAGCGGTTGGGCAACTCAAGAATAACACGCCAGAGACTGAAGTTTATTCAAGTCGATGTTTTATAGTAGCGGTGGGGCAACCCAAGAATAACACGTCAAATTCTGAAGATTACCCAAAATGTGGTACTTCTAGTAGCGGTGGGGGAAACCCAAGAATAATACGTCAGATTCTGAAGAGAATTTAAATGGGGTTCTTCTAGTAGCGGTGGGGGAAACCCATGAATAACACGTCAGATTCTGAAGATTATTCAAATGGGGTTATTCTAGTAGCGGTGGGGGAAACTCAAGAATAACACGTCAGATTCTGAAGATTATTCAAATGGGGTTATTCTAGTAGCGGTGGGGGAAACTCAAGAATAACACGTCAGATTCTGAAGATTATTCAAATGTGGTTCTTCTAGTACCGGTGGGGGAAACTCAAGAATAACACGTCAGATTCTGAAGAGAATTCAAATGGGGTTCTTCTAGTTGCGGTGTGGGAAACTCAAGAATAACACTTCAGAGTCTGAAGATTATTCAAATGTGGTTCTTCTAGTAGCGGTGGGGAAACCCGAGATTAACACGTCAGATTCTGAAGATTATTCAAGTTGGGTTCTTTTAGTAACAGTGGGGCAACCCAAGAATAGCACGTCAGAGTCTGAAGATTATCCAAATGTGAATCTTCTAGTACCGGTGGGGGAAACTCAAGAATAACACGTCAGATTCTAAAGAGAATTCAAATGGGGTTATTCTAGTAGCGGTGGGGGAAACTCAAGAATAACACGTCAGATTCTGAAGATTATTCAAATGTGGTTCTTCTAGTACCGGTGGGGGAAACTCAAGAATAACACGTCAGATTCTGAAGAGAATTCAAATGGGGTTCTTCTAGTTGCGGTGTGGGAAACTCAAGAATAACACTTCAGAGTCTGAAGATTATTCAAATGTGGTTCTTCTAGTAGCGGTGGGGAAACCCGAGATTAACACGTCAGATTCTGAAGATTATTCAAGTTGGGTTCTTTTAGTAACAGTGGGGCAACCCAAGAATAGCACGTCAGAGTCTGAAGATTATCCAAATGTGATTCTTCTAGTACCGGTGGGGGAAACTCAAGAATAACACGTCAGATTCTAAAGAGAATTCAAATGGGGTTCTTCTAATAGCGGTGTGGGAAACCCATGAATAACACGTCAGATTCTGAAGATTATTCAAGTTGGGTTCTTCTAGTAGCGTTGAGGACAACTAAAGAATAACACGTCTGATTCTGAAGATTATTCAAGTGGGGTTCTTCTAGTAACGGTGGAGAAACACAAGAATAACACGTCTGATTGTGAAGATTATTCAAATGGGGTTCTTCAAGTAGCGGTTGGGAAACCCAAGAATAACACGTCGTATTCTGAGGATTATTCAAGTAGGGTTCTTCTAGTAGCATTGGGAAAAAAACCAAGAATAACAGGTCAGGTTTTGAAGATTATTCAAATAGAGTTCTTAGCGGTGGGGCAACCCAAGAATAACACGTCAGAGTCTGAAGATTATTCAAGCCGGGGTTTTCTGGTAGCGTTGGGGACAACTAAAGAATAACACGTCAGATTTCTAGTATATAAAAATATAAAAATAATACCAGATATGACACATTAAAATTAAAAGTTGGCAATAGTCTACACTATCCCAATCCAGACCCTATATACCTTGAATTCAAATTAATGTTTTCATTAAATCTAAATATAAATGATCAACCTCCAAAAATTTCTAAAATTACAACTGAATTTTGTAATAATATACTTTTAGTAGGATCATTTTTGAGACTTTATGACCTTTGAACGTGAATGTCCGTTTTTTCTGTTGATTTGGATTTTTTTAGAAAATAGAAATGTACATATTCTGAACAGTTTTATACCAAAATAAAAACTGAATTCCTGAGATATTGACTATTAATAAAATTCGAAGTACTACAGATCAATGGTCAAAAACTCAATTTTTAGTCATTTTTAGACCAAATGTTTAATTAGGTAAAATATGAATATATGTATTCTGAACAGTTTGACACCAAAATCTCTATGACCAGTAATTGCTGAGATATAGTCTGCAGCAGAGTAAATGGCCATTTTGAAAATTTTCCCCAAATTTGGAAAAAGGTCAACCACTCTCATTGTTTTATGTACTACTTCTAGATGACTGTTGGACCGCAAATCGTAACATCAACGCAAAACGTAATAATCAGCACAAAATCATAAAAATCAACGCAATTCGTAA
>JAOTQE010019817.1:0-10706 GCA_025631205.1 Nesometra sesokonis | reverse complement strand
TCCTGGGTGGAGATACTCCTGGGTGGAGATACTCCTGGGTGGAGATACTCCTGGGTGGAGATACTCCTGGGTGGAGAGAGGCAACTATAATAATACAGTAGATTTAGACTCACTAGTCAGTAATATAATGGCAGGCAGGGATGCGATTACACCAGACGCAGTGGATGTACTTGTATCAAGGTCCTCCTTCCAGTCTACAAGGCATATTCCAAGACAATTCACTTGGCCTACGATTAACAGCAAATTAAAGAAGCCACACATCACAATAATCCATCCCCAGCCTCCATCTGGAGGTTGCGATTTCGGCATGTTAATTGTCTTCATCATAAACCTGTAATAAGACAAAAGGTCATGTAATAAATGTCCAGTGTACTCCCAATATAAACAGGATGATCGAGCCATTGTAGTGTGACAGTGGATGATCAACCCAGCTCAACAATTATTTATAAATCATTACAAACATCGCCCTTTGAAGAAATTATAATACCACCATTGTCAATATTTTCATTAAGTTACACATTTCCGTAGAAAAAATTATTATATTATTCCATAAAATTAGTAAATATACATAAACCGTTTGACATTCAACTGAGACACTAAGGCCAAATGCGGATCACAAATGTTTGGGTCCATGTACATTGAGGTGAGGTGTGCGCTAGCGGGGCGGTACTGGTTGAGAGGGCCCGAGATCTAAGTTTGTTATACAAATCCTGTCTCTTACATAAACATGTGGTGAGTCGTCTCGTGTTTTGAACGCACCAGTGTCTTTAGTGTGCGTGTGATTGTTGCATGCATGACAGATATTATGAGCCGCTTGTCGAGGTTTCCAATTCAGTACGTTGTGAAAGGAGTGGTGATGTGCTGCAGTGATTGATGTTTACAAAGTTTGTTATTGTTATTTCTTCAAAGGTTTGGCACGTAAAATACATTCACTTTGATTTTAGTTGACTTTTATTTATTCGACATAGAGTAAATATTAACCACTGAAGAATATTGGAAACAAAGTGGCATGGAAATAAATTCGACTTGCACGAATATTCGACTTAGGCACAGTCGACTTAGGTGAATGTGACTGTATTACCGCTAGATAGTGAACTTAACACTGTAGAATTGCAATCCCATGTAGGCGCCTACTATTGATGGTCGTCAGCCTTCATCACAAACATCTAAGTTAAATTATAACTTTTTTATAATTATTGCATTTTAAAGATTCATTTGTTATAAAAATTATTTACGTACAGTATGTTACATATATTTTATGTTGTCAATGTCTTTATAGTTTGATTAAATTGACTTCCATTTGTTGATAAATTTAAAAGTTTTATGAAAGTTCAGGGGTGTACTTTCGACGTAGCAACAACGTTAAAACGTAACACAATTTGATTGGTTGGATTTCGGCCATATTAATCGATAGTAGGCACTTACATGGAATTGTACTTTAGGCTATGACTTACTGACTTACAATGTACCTACCTACCTTGCTACCTACCTACCTTCCTCGCTACCTACCTACCTTGTTACCTACCTACCTACCTTGCTACTTACCTACCTACCTTGCTACCTACCTACCTTGATACCTACCTACCTATCTTGCTACCTACCTACCTACCTTGCTACCTACCTACCTACCTACCTTGCTACCTACCTACCTACATAACTACCTTGTTACATACCTTGCTACCTATCTACCTTGCTACCTTCCTACCTACCTGTCTGCCTGCCTGACTACTTACTTGTGTCCCTCGAAGTCTATGATCAGCATGGAAAACTTCATAAACTTCAGCCTCAAATTGAGACAAAGCAAAAGTATGCTTATATAAGCCCCTCTTAATGGCTGGTGGTTGTGGAGGTTGACTATCTAGCCTATGCTGACTCTTAGGTTCAATTTTGTCTTAGCCAAACTGGCTAAGGGTTGCAGATTTTTTTTAGCCAAATTATAAATTCTTTAGCCAAATTTTAAAAAAAAATAAAAACTGATAAAAATGGCTGCAAAATGGACAGTTTTTTGGGATTTTCATTATAGCCATTTTGGCGAAAGGGTAATTTTTATTGTAGCCAAATGAGAATTCCAGTAGCCATTGGCATCTTGACGAGTGGTTAGAGTGAGCATACTGTAGCTAGCTGTTAAAATAATACATAATGGTCTTGACTGTATTACATTTAAATCTTTCTATGACTTTGCATACATCAGTAATTCCAAAGAAAATTAGAAATACTCCTTTTATGCTACTCTATTAAAGCATAAACTTCCAACTATAATTATCTGGGTTCAAAACACTTTGAGTTAAATGTTATTTTAGATTTTGCAGAACCAAATAATTACGAAACCCATTTTATACACAAATTATTACATCTTTTATTTGTTTAAATCATATTATATACGCCGGTGACCTATACAGTCAACCTTCTCATTTACGAACTTCTCATTTACAAACCTTCTATTTTACAAACACTATTCTATCAATAACGTCAGTAAAATAATGTCAACTGATGTAATTATTTGATAATTTATCTTCGATATTTTTTTGTTTTTCATATTTTATTCGACCTAGTTTATTTAACCAACTTTGTTTAACAACCAAGATTACAAAATAAACACAAATAAGTGTTTTGGAGGCCTTACTTGACCAGTTTTCATGACCCTTCTCATTTACGAACTTTCTCATTTACAAACACCTTTCAGCCCAAGGGGTGTGTAAATGAGAAGGTCGACTGTACAGCATTTCAATCCATGATCATTAAACATTATAAGAATAAAAAAAATGCCAGGGCTTCGCCTATTAAGGTTTTTTAAAAAGTAAAAAAAATTGAAGCCTCCATTCTCACGTTACAACCTTGCAATCTGTAAAGGTTAAAAGTATTCAGCCTTAGAATGTTTAGTTATTGTCAATGTTTAGTTATTGTGGGAAGCTATAAAAAACATGTCAAACAATATGATAGTAATGCATACTCTAAGCATTGGGATACACGTCATCGTGACAGGAGGGTTCAATATTTCAACATAAATTATGCCATCATCAGGAATGAAAGTTTGTCCATAAAATTCCAGCTTTTAAGCACCAATGTCGAAAGTGTTAACCAATCAGAATTGTTATTGAACTAAAATTAGAATTATTATTAAGTATTAACCAATCAAATTGCACATATTTTAGGTTAGTTATGATTGGTTAATATAATAACAATTTAATTTAATAATAATGAACTGTCATTCTTGATGATGACATACTGTCACGATGGCATGTATCTCATTGTTTGGAGCATGTATTGTACTTTCTTACTTGAAGTTGATTATTGGACCTTTCGAACAATAAATGTTGTTGAAATACACAATAATAGACATACTCATTGAATTTGAAATAAACCATGGTAATATACGCAAACTGTAAAAATGAAGATTAGGTGGTTTATTTTCATTTAATCCTACGGATTACTGAAGTGCTATGAATTAAATAATGGTAATAATAGCCCTGTGATCCAATAAATGAGGTCTGCTGTGGCAAAGCCACCAAGCACAGGAAGTTACAGAGAAATTTAAAAAAACAACAGGAAATATATTGAAGGCAACTTTTGCATATTTTGTTAAGATTTTAAATTTATTGCCTATACGCAACTTTTTCCATACATTTGAAGATTTTGTAAGCAGAACCCTAAGGTCCAGTAAAAAGTAAACGCGAGGTGTCAGTAACAAGAATAGAGGGCCAAACTTTGTAAAATCAAAAGCAGACATAATATTTCACAGAACTATTATGCAAATGCCTCTAACATTTCTAGAATCCACATTCTATATTTTACTTAACTTTTAAGATTGATTGGTTCAGCACTATGATTAGAGTTTTAGAATTTTGTACACAAATTTGAATTGATGTACAAAAATCATGAAAACTTCTGGGATGTCCGGTTACGGGAGGTATAGATTAACATACAAACAATTTTCAAACAATCTTCAAAGATTGTCCATGGCCGGTTACAGGTGGTGGTTGTTTACGAGAGAAACCAAATGCGTTAACTAGATAGGAGGAAGAACAAATGGGCTTTTGAATGACTTGCCATTAAAAGAAGTGTCCGCCCAGGGAGGTTCAACTGTAGATGATTCAAATTAGTTCTTTTATTTTATCATTAATCAAAATTAAGTATATGTTTTAATTCTAGTTATTATGTTGTATTGTTCTTATTGAAACATTTACAATGCATTGTGTTTACATTTAGCAGGTCCCAGTCCCCTAATGTCAACTTTGCTGGAAGGATTGCCTATATTGTTTAAAACAAATACAAAATAAGTGATAGATAAAAATTGTAATCTTGGCGTTGCCCTTTAACGTTGATACATATCTATGGTGATTAATTTTGCTACAATACAACTTGGTGGTTTGCTCTGTCATACCAGTACAATAAAATAAAACAATTTAAATATTATATGGTCAATTTTTATTGTCATGTAATGAAATTTTAATGTTTCGTTTATATGACATGGTGGTACAGCTCGACTGAGAAATTGTAATAGATTTAATTTAATGAAAATAACATTTGACGACAAAAAGCCAGATTTGATGTTTCTTTACATTTAACATGGAAACAGATGAAATTAAATTACTGCAAACGTAGTAATTTTAGCATCTATTGTGGTTTGTGACCCTATCAAATCTGGAAAAGCCAAGCCATAGAAAGTACGGTATACTGTAGATCCTTTTTTGTTCATGCACCCTTAATTTTCGCGAATTTCGCACTGACTTGATGATCACGAAAATTACAGGGATGTAATTATGCAGGGCGAAGGTGAGCGGGGCCGCCCACCCTAAAATTGTTCTACCCACCCTAAAACTTAATTTAAGGCCTTCCACCCACCCTAAATTCCATCTGCCATCCACCCTAAGCTTCTGAAAAAGGTAAAAATACTGTTTATAGTCATCATGCCACCCACCCTTACATTATTGCTGGCCCACCCTTGGATTTTTCTAGCTACATCCCTGAAATTAAAGGCCGCAAAAATCTCAAAGAAAAGTATAGGAATTTACCATGTGTAGGTCGCGTTCGCGCGCGAAGGCCGATACAGGCATAGACCTAGTCAGGCTGAGAAGATCATCTAAAAATACTTTTATTTTCAGAAAATAATAATGTTGGCACTATTCCAAGATAGATATGTTGTAAATGTAACTATCATAATAATTTGGGTTTCAATATCACCCTATTCGTTGGTTAAAAAAATAGTAGTTTGAAGGCAAAGTTTGAAACATTTTCCACAAACTTAAAATTAGTGGAAGCTGCCATGTTTATTATAACCTAGGTGGCGCTATACACTTCCAGGTCGAATGCTTCTCACAGTAAACACATGTTCATTGAAAAATAATTTGCAAGATAAATTACTGACGAGAATAGTACCGAAAATCCAGTTTTTTCGAAACAATCGTAGCCTGATGGAGGATAATTCTACGTAGCAATAGGAATCTACAGTAAGTCACAAAGGTAGTATAATTCCAAAAAGGCAGAAGCAATTAAACAAATCAAAATTTTCATTTTTTTATTTTATTTCAAAAAGACAGTTTAAACATTAAACTTAACTTTCAGATAAAGCCAAATAAATGAATAAATTTCAAAGAAGGAAGGGCGATTTTTATTTTGTAATTATTTCAGTATATTTTATATCGTCATCACCATAGATTTGTATCAACTTTAACCATTGGATCAACTTTATTTTTACCATAACCTTTACCTTTTTAACCTTTTTAAATTAAACTTGCACAGCACACAATATTTTTAAATAGAGGTACTGCTAAAGCCATTAAAAGCCCAGTATTGTGGCTTGTTTTGCCAACTAAACAGGGCATTAGCATTTTCAGGATAGTCTAGTGTTTGCTTTCAGTAAGCTTGGTTTAAATGCAGTAGTGAAGTTTTAGTACTACTAGTCAATGGAATGTACAGTATTCACATCAGACAAGTAAAATATCAAATTTACTGTCTGTTTTATACTGGGCCCTCTTGGGAGAACAGTCTTTTTTAGGACTGAAGAGGTCACCCAGTATAAATAAAAAAATATAAATAAAATAAAATTTTGACCTGTCACCAGCTCCAATTTCAAGAAATATCTTGTTAAATTGTTTATTCTTTTTGTCATCTTTACTAAACATTAAAAAAATATAAATCAAAACATCAAATCATTTGAAATAGACTATTTTTAAACTGCTCTTAATGAGCCCAAAGTAGGATACAGAGAACAGACATTAGCTGTGGGCAAGTCAGAGTAAGGGAAAGCTGGAATATATTTTAAACTTTAAACCAATTAGCCAAATTAAAGTTTGAAAAGCCAGAAGCAAAAATAGTATATAAAATTGAGTTTAAAATTCATTAGCCTAAGTCAACTTTTTTGCAGCAGAGAGTTTACTCACAACTTACAAGATAAGATCTACAACATGCTTTCTAAACCAAGTCTAATTATGAGGCTTAGGGAGTGGTGTTGTTATGTCGTGGTATACAACCTAGCATTTAGCCAGGTTTGAACCAAGGACTTGAGGATTGGAAGGCAAGCATACTAACCACCAAGCTACAGTGCCACTTCTTATGGATCAATACATTTGGTTAAATATAACAATGGTCTATTATGCCAAATTGGTTAAATAAAAATCTAAAAAAAACTTGCAGCCACTGGATTAGATTATTTTTTAAAATTTGGCTAAAGAATTTATAATTTGGCTATAAGTAATCGGCAACCTTTAGTCAGTTTGCCTAAGTAACAAGTCGATCTGGCAATAAGACGAAGGAAAGCTGCGAACAGTAGCTATGTAGCTGGTCAGTGTCACCAACTGTTTGTGCACTGCACGCCATCACTTTTATTTAGCCAACAAAAAACGGGTTAGTATTCCTATTCTACAACCGCCCATACAAGGTGATTGAAGATTAGAGTGCGGCTATTGATCCAACTATACAAGCAAGATTTAATTTCAAATAAATCGGATTCTGTATCGTGCTTGCCTTTATACTATTAACATCATCTGCTAAGTAAATTTCAAATTTCTACGACTACACTTGAGGCGAAAGTTGCTGAGTGTAGTAGCCTGAGTCGTTATTTGCATAATTCCAGAAACAAAAACTAATATATTGTATACAGTTTTTTAATAAGGAAGTAATCATTTAAAAGAGATTTATAACGATATTTTGATTCAATATTAATGTTAATTAATTGTTTCATATCTCGTAGATATTTAAAGTGACACCCATACAATGTTGGTTATCAGAAATAATATGGAAAGAACAAAACGCAAATAGTCACAAACGTGCGTGACAAGACTGACAGACAGATAGACAGGCAGACAGACAGACATACATACATAAAGCTGTTTATCTCTAGACGCCTTCCACGTCTAAAAATAGAATGAAAGTAGGATAACATGGTACAGTATCTCAATTCTACCTCATCAAAATCTAATGAACGACCCTTTCAAAAGATGTTTCCTATCAATTCTGTGAGAAAAATCCACAGGCACAAACAACTTTAAATTACCAATAAAATTTAATGAATAAAAAATATATAAAAACATCTTTGGCTATAGTAAAATATTTGCCAATACGTTACATTTTAAATAAGCTTGAAATCTCAAGGTAATTTAAATATTAAGCTAAGGGTTATTAATACTAATTAAAGGTAATTAATATACTAATTAAAGATAATTAATATTAATTAGGTAATTATTACTAATTAAATCATTACATCATTTAGAAGTAAATTACACTCCAGCACAAGGACACCTATTAATATGTCATTATTCATACAATTATAATATTACTAGTCATACTGTTACTGTACAACTCCGAATACCAGGCTTTTAACATCGCTTCGTCTCCAGGGTGTAAAATTAAAATTTTGTCATACTCACCATGTTGGGCAAGTGTCTTAAAATTTCTACTTGCCAAAATAAATATTGACTTTACCTACCTCCAGACAAGTTTTCCGTAAGAATTTCAGGAAATAACATTTCGGGGAGTATCTGAAATTACTGTACAGTAAAGACTTTTTTTAATATTTTAAGTCTTTGTCAAAATGTCTAGGCCAGCCATTTATTTTCAGTTGGATTATTTTTACTCGCGAGTTGTAACGTAATGTCACTTGGCAAATTTTTTTCATTGAAATTGGCGACCCCCTCCCCTAATTTTTTTTTTAGAAAAAAATGTTTTTTCTAGTAAAAGATTAATATTGTGAAGCCATACATAATATAATGTTGCATGAACTGTAAGCCAGCCATTGTTATGCAGACTAGTAGTAACTATAAATAGCTCTAGAAATGTCTGTATAAAGGTGACATTACTAATTAGAAAATTACGGAAACATATCTGAAACTAGAGTTCTACACTTGCAATCAGTGAGCATCTTCAGTGGGCAGATCCAGGATTTCTGAAAGTGGGTAATACCCGACTGTTTATAGGGGTCGCTCAGAAAAAATTGTGATGGCCAAATGCGGGAATCACATGCACCCAACACAACCCCTTGTAGAGTATCCGCCCATAATCTAGGGGTAAAATTATGAATAATTTTTCAGATTCTCCTGTCTGGGTCAAGAGGCAACCATGCAGTTGGGGTTTCATGGTTTGGGTGAACTTTCTCAGTTTCTAGCAAACACACATTCATGTGAATTCCCTTGTCTAGTAACCCCAATCTCATGTATAAAAAAGCCCTTTCAATTACATAAAATTAAATAGAAGTGTGCCATTTCTGAGGATCCAGAGATGCCTCAATCTATTTTCTCACTTTTAGTATCATCATAATGAAGCCTCAACTGGGTTAAAATGACAAAATTGTTAGAAACAATTAACGGGTTTACTGTGATAAAATACTCTTGACACAATACACCGAATTAGCGACCTTGTTTACATCTGGATTCGTGGGTATAAATATAAATAGAGGGTGCTATTTTCTACACTTTGCTGTGTAAAAAGAGCTAAGAAAGGACAAATTTAAAGTTTATGTATTTGTATTTCTTCGTTGGTAACTCATTCCAAACCGTTGGGATACATTCATAAACTCCTTTTTAACACTAGCTACGCTTACTTTTATTTAAATTGGAATAGATTAAACCTGTCAAATTTGCTGAGAACAATGAATGGTTTTAGGCCCGAATCATGCAGACAGTGCTGATCCGCTAGTGCACATAGCGGCTTAGCTCTCTTGAGTGGATCAACAGAGATCCAAATTTTCGCCTAGCTTGAATTATGTATATTTCCTATTAAATGTAAATTAAAATCAGATCAACTGTTTTCTACTTAATTTAAGACTAAGTTACTAATGCTTTAAAAATGATCATACTTGCTAAATTCAATGTGTATTTTTCAACGAAATGTTTGGGTACCATTCGCAATCGCCCTACGTTATGAGATAGGGCTTTATGGTTTGTTTTGGTTTTTATACCCACGAAGGCCAGTTTTCATGACGTCACAGGCCATCGCTAATTCGGTCTATTGTATGCAGGTGATGCCTTGAAGCTCTGAGCATTACTGTAGGCGTCATTATTCTGCAGTTTTCCCATCTAAGCAGTAACCATGATGGAGGACTGATGTAAGTGTGGTTATCTCTATACTCAAATGGTAACACAGCCATGCTTCAATTTCATTAAATTTGAGGCATTTTTCAAAAGCAACGTAAAATGGTGTCATTTCCGATGGGTCTAAAGGTGCCACATTCTAAAATGTTCGCATCTCAGCCCAACCATGATGGATCTGAAATGGATATGTTGTTTTCTTAAATTGATAGTCATACCGCAATTGCATTAATTGCATTAAATTAGAACACTATTCTTTATGTGTGAGCATCTAGAAGTGTATATTCTAAAATTTTCATAGTGCCTACCGCAGGCCCAACCTTGGCGGGGCTGAGGTACAAGTTAAATTACACCAACAATAAACATGTTTGGATCCGTTTCTGCCCAATGAACTCCTTCAAAAAATCTTGGTTATGGGCATGAGAGGTGCCACATTAAAAGCAAAACACAAGTATTAAAAACCACCTTCAACCAAACATCTGTACACCTTTAATAATAGAGCTCGGACATCATTTAACCACATATTTTAGTGCCATTTAAAAAACAGATAGATGTACATATTTTAAAAACTGTTGCATTTTAGTTCAATGTGTATCTTTTTCCATTCAAAATAATAAATTCCATAATAAATTGTGACACTTTGAAAAACTTTTGGAATATATAGGCCTATGACTGATATTTCCGAAAGGTTTCATTGCTAAATATTTGGTTTGAACTTTCAAACGATGCCTTGCTTCATTTCCACTATTCCTTGACCACCGCACGCCATGTGGTACGACAAAATCCTGATTTTGGTTTTGATGTAAAAAAAGCTGCTTACAATATCTGGTGCCTCGTTCCTACAGCAGGTGTGCATCTATTTTTATTAGTCCATTTTTCATTAAACAAGTCGATCCGACAATAAGACGCGGAAAGCTATGCACAGTATAAGTACCAAGAAGTTAATCCTTAAATTGTACCTGTGTTTGAGCAGGAGAGTAATATTATTATTGAGGCGTAGGTTAGGTGGAGTGTACATGTAGTTGGTGAGTTACACCAAGTGGTGCGTAGCTGTCAACCCTACCGATTTTAGCGGCAATACCGCTTTTCGATCTTGCCCGCTATCGCCTGTGCATGCAAAGCCTACCGGTTTAAAACAAAATAATAAAATATAAATGGATGTAGGTAAAGTTTAAAATAAACAAA
>JAOTQE010019806.1:0-10707 GCA_025631205.1 Nesometra sesokonis | reverse complement strand
ATGTATATTGTATTTATGTTTATTCAACCCTGTAAATGGTGACTTACGGTCACTGTAGGGCGATGACGAAATAAAATTAAAAAAAATAAAATAAAAAATTTATTGAAGGAAATAAACTGTTAAGAATAATGTGAGGTAGCAAGGAATACTTGTGTTTTACAATCATTTTCTTATTATTTTGAAACTTAATATATCATAAAATTTGAATTCATATCACATGTATTTCTCATTTCTTGAGATTCTGTTAATAACTAAATAAAATAAAGTAAATATATTACCTCTTCTGTGAACTGTGGAATACGGCACTTTGGTGTGAACAACATCTCTAAGTTATATGATCCCCCTTTCGGTTTTAACGTGATCGAGTGACTTGGTGCTAGCTTCAATACATTAGGTAGCTGCTGCAGAACCTGACTAAATGGCGTGATGACCACGTTGAATGTAATCGGAGCTGGACTTTTATTAACTATCGGTATTGTCTTCTTAATAGTCTGCCCTATACGCAATGCTACAAGGTTTAAGGTTTTATCTTTGGGATTTTCGACCTCAACCCTCATTTCTGTGCCCTGACCGAATATATCTATGTTCTGGCGGGACAGTCCATTTACTTCAAAGGAAATTATCTTGTGGTATTTTGTTGCATCTCGCGGATAAAATGTGAAGTGGACATCACAGCATTGATCGGGTTGTAGCACTTGTGCACTGAAGTGTACGTCAAGAAACGATGTACTAGTGTAGTGGCAATCAAGGCTACATGAATAAAAATAAAAAATAAAATTGGTTAAATGCAAACAAACTAGAAACAAGAGTTTGTGCATAATTGTCATTAAATTTTAATTACATACATTATATTGTTGGCCATTTATAGAGCACATAATACAGTCTCTATGTGCTTTCACTAGTGCATTTTGAAAAAGAGAACAAAAAAGAAAAGAAAAAAAAAATGTAAAAGGTAGGTAACAGTTAAAATGATAGGAAGAAGTGGCTTTTGAGCTTGTCTTTGAAAATAGGCAGAGGAGATCCGTAGACAGTAACAGGAAGAACATTCCAAGGCTTTGGCCAGCAACCAAGAAGGACCGTTCACCACAAGTTTTCAGAGGGCATGGTGGAACATGAAGAATAGTATGATTGGCAGTAGATCTGAGGGTACAAGAACAAGTCACAGAATGTTGTTGAATTAGATTAGATAGTGTAGTGAAAATAAAGACTACATGAATAACAATAAAAAATATAAAATTAGATAAATCCTAACTAGAAACCAAGAAATTTGTGAGGTCTCACCACAAAATGAGTCTCATGATAGGAAAATCCAAAATTGAGTTTACCTTCTAATAGAGCACAATATAAGCTACAATCTACATTTTAAATGACATTTATTGGATAAGTAGATCCCAAATATGATCATTTGAAATTTTCATGTATAGAATTACAGTTTTGAGAAAATCACAAATAAAGCGAAACATTTAAAAGACTACAAATCTCAGAAAATCTGCATGAAAGACACTTTTCTGCAGGAAAACTGACCTAAAAAGTACATTAAAATGAAATATAAGTACCATAGTACTCATAATTGATTAAATCTAAATTTCTCAAAAATTTGACTTCATACCGATTTTGGTGATTATCTCAATTTGATCTCACCTACGATGCGACTCATTTTGTGGTGAGACCTCACATTTTGCATAATTATCATTAATTTGAATTATATAATTACACCTATGAAAAGAGGTATTGCCACTAGAAATTTGATTGTTGGAATTAACTTGCTCTTATTAAAAATCCTGTCAAAATTATTCTACTGCAGTTACTGCAGTAATCCAATGTTTGCTCATTCTGTCTACTGCAGAATTGCAACACAGAGATTAATATTTCTCAGCCAATGGATTAATAATTTCCTACTGTATTAAATGATAAAAACTAAAATTAATTTATAGTTATATAATTCTAATACTGCACTAACTGCAATATAAATTTTTAGGTCCGTGCAAAGTGAAGCTAAACATTAAAGGGCAGGTTCACCCAAAATAATTATCTTCCTTTATACGATTTAGTTTATCATAAAAAGTATATTCAGCCCTGTTTCTGAATTTTTACAATTCATTTTACCTACCATAATTATTGGTGAAATAGACGAAAATTGCTAAGTGGGGGGATAGTTAAAATTACAAGATAAAATCCCTATTCTTTACATACAAATTGCGTGGAAAAGGGGTATTTTAAATAAATTGTGAAAAATCAACGGTAATACTAAAAATATATAGAAAAATATTATTTTTTTGTGTTTTAACCAAAATTGTTCATTTCTTATATTTTTATATATTGTGTAAAGCAGCCATTTTTATTTGATAATAAAAAATCACCTACTTTCCTATTTTGTGTGTAAAAGAATAGGGATGAAATCTATATTATTTTATTTTGTAATACATGAGACTCCAAGAGAAAAAAAATCGTAAAAATACCCAAATACGGCTGAATATACTTTTTATGATTAACTAAAACATAACATGAATAGTAATTTTTAGGGTGAACCTGCCCTTTAATAGCAATATCTTTTACCTGATATCTTTACTGTCTTTGTTTGTAATCGTCAACAGTGCTGTGTGGGTTGGCATACCAGCACGGTGGATGAAACATGGGCCGAAGTCATGACGAAGGAAAGAGAAGTGAAGACTCGGTGCCACGCAACTACCAACAATGTTTATTGGAAAGGTTGGGCCATTTGCAACCTGTTAAAAAAGAAAAATGGACAGTGAGTCACTCTAAAAACAATACTATGAATGTAAAAAATGACAGTGATTAGTGAATGAAGTTAAACTCTCAATAACTTATTCTCATTTAATCAATTTATGTTCTATGAAAATTAAGTAAAGACAGTTTTGAAACTTTTGTACAATTACTAGATATTGAAGAATTTGAATGTCTGCTCAGGAAGGGGAATATTTAGAGGGGGCGCCAAAACTTAGTTGCGCACCTCCCTTACATTAGGAGAGCCAGATCTAAAATTGACCCTAAAAATAAAACATAGATATACAAATGGGTCCAAAACAGTGTACCAGGACACGAAAAATGGGGAAATAACTTTTTTTTTGCTTGTCAAAATCAAACTGGCAACCACGTCCACACGGACCTTGGATAGGGCACTCCCAACCCTTCCCCTTTTGCTGGATCCTGGATCCGCCCCTGTCAGGCCAGGAGAGTCAGACGGTATGAGCATGTTAAGAATACCAATTGTTAAAGATGGCACACATGGAGACAAACATTAAAATAATGAAAGCAGTCCCACACTCTGGCAGTTGTTTTATCAAGCCCTCTTGAGAAATTCCAGAATGAAGAATTGATGAATATTTGAAAAAAAATGTTTTTATTTAACAATTATTAAATTCTGATTTATATACCTTTAAAAGAAGTTCAATTCCACAGAGGACAGTTGTAGTTGTTGGTTTAAATGCCAAAACACATCGTTTACGATCATTACAAGCAACACTACCACTCTCTGGGTTAATTAGTAGATTATGTTTTGATTTCTTGCGAGATGTTAGGATCCATTCAAAGTCAAAGTTAAATTTGCCAGAGTTTATGATGAACAGAGAGCGAACTGCCTTTTCATTAACTTCAATCTAAACAAAGAAATTATGATGATAATAATTAAGAAAACACGATAAAAAAACAATTACTTTATCACAGTAGCTAGAGCACAGGTAATGGAGGCTATCTCTACAATAACAAAGCTAAGGGTTTTTTTTCTCTTTTGTGGCAAAAACCACCATTTATCCATCAAAATTACAATTACAATGTAAATCATATTGCTTTATACATTCATAACAGTATTGATATAAAATAAAATCATGTGGTGTTTTTAATGCCTCGGTGTTACTTTTGATTACTCACCTTTTTTGTGATTTTCATTTTTTTTTATTTAACACTTCTCCTTTCTCTAAAACTAGTTTTTTGTATTTATGTATATGTTTAAGAGTAAAATAAATAAATAAACAAACAAATAAATAAATAAATAAATAAATAAAGATGCATATCTACAAAGCTAAGGTTTGTTAATGACAATAGTACATACTGTATGACTTCTAATAATGTACACAAGTCCTAGTTTTCACAAAAACGGAAGTTTAAAATACTATGGTAGTGAAGAAAATATCATCGATGATAAAATTAAAAAAAACAATTTATATATAGCGTTCTTTACACAGCCGTACTCACTGATACCAAAGCATCTGCAGGGTCTCATTGCGCTGGGAAAAATACAATATAATTATCTATTAAACACGGTACCTCTCCAAAATTGATCTCATTGAGTCCTTTGGATGTCAGTTCCACCTTCTTCCCATGGGAATCCTCACATAACAGTGTAGCGCACATGGAGTATCCTTCGGCTTTTACGTTCAACTGGATTGGTAGCGTTTTCTTCCTAATGCTCACTTGCAGGTTAAAGTTCACTTCCTTCTGTTCCCGTGGAACAAAGTGAACATTTATTGGCACCCTTGCAAATAAAAAAATAAATTGTTTAATATTAATTCATTAATTTAAGCGCATGGTTAAGAAGTGCCTTATATCAGTCTTTACATGAAACAAAGCACACATAAGCTTAATTTTTTTTTCTGGGATCCCCTTTGGAAACAAGCTTATGGGCTTTTAGGAATCACTGCTTTCCATACAATGTTTGTATAATTGTTTATTGTATTTTTGCCAGTTGAGTGATGTTACTGTATATTGTATAAATTGTTGTAATGAACAGAAATATTACTTATTTTTACAAGATTAAGTAGCTTTGCATAGTTCGATACACCAAGAATTATCATGTCCGAATGAAGTCCTTCTGATAATGATTTGGCAGTACACCAGGAGACAATCCCCTTCTGTTTTCCACAGTGTACTGTATTCTTTAACATGCACATGAGGTGAACATTGTACCAAGGCTAAATGCCTGATCTGAAAAAGACGATACACTACTAATTTGCACTTCAACCTTCTAGCCAAAAACACAAAGAGAGTGACAGATGGTATTAAAGGGTTTCCAAGTTGTTAAAACAAAGTTCCTGGAGACTTTTTTATGATCGTCTGACAACCATTGTAATGTACACAACAGTACCTAAAGTGTGTGTGTACAAGTACCTTCATTTAAAATCCCAACACCTTTCTAATTATGAAACTATATTTCTGACATCCTTTCTCACTGTTAAAATATACCATTGCTGTTCATTGATAATTTAAATTATAATAACTAATAACTGTATGTTTTAAAGAAGTGAATAATGTTGAAACATACTTTCCATGTGCTGGAATAGTTCCATCCATCGGAGTGACAGTAACAAATGATGAAAATCCCTCGGAATGACACGATGTCTCATCAATGGAAAACTGGAATGGTTTATTCTCACTATTTGCAAGATATACAGTTTCCTCAGCTGCATTCCCTGTTAAAAGAGAACATAGGATTGTAAAATAATTGGTTGGTAGTTGGCTATATCATGGTGATGGTTACCTATGTCTACACTATTTTTATGATTTTGGAATTTTAATAAAAGGTTCAGTATAACATGAATCGGTTTGGCAGATGATTAATGTTGGCAGATGTGACTGTATATAGCTGGCTTTAGACTCACCGCTATCTGATTTGGATCTCGGTGCAGGGGCAGATCCAGCAGAGCTGGATAGAGGGGTCCCAATACCAAATGTTGTGTTGTTTCTAGGAGTCTAGTGTCCAAGGCCAGTTTTAAAACAAGATGCATTTTCTGTGTATGTGAGAAGCAATTTTTACAAATATTTTATTGCAAACAAAGAATTTTTCAAGTTTAAAAAATATTCGTCCAAGTCAAAAGGGTTGGCCTGAGTCTGGAGGCCCAAGTACTCTCATCCGCTTCATGCTACTGAAACTGGAAATAAGCTTCAGCCCTATGAGCCGTCAGGCTTGAAAAAAGATTAACTTTACAGCTTTTATTTCAGGACTACACAAAAACTAATATTGTCTTAAAACAATCCAGCACCATCTAAGTTTTTAGGGATAATACAAATAATTGTTTTGTTACCTAGTAGAATAGATCTAAAGTTGATGTGAGATCTGTCCATTGAGATGGCTGGTTCTCTTGCATTGCCAACCAACAGGAAAGGTACAGAGATGTTCTGCTCAGGTATGCTAAATCTCCAGAAGGACTCCACAATATCCAGTTTGTTTGGCATGAACTCAAATAGAATCTGGAGAAAAGAGTTATAAAATTTCATTTTTCAGTTATTTCTATAATGCTTTTTCATGAAGATGCAAAGAGTGAGCCTCATATGAAGATAAAATAATCATCAGTATCAGTACTCTGAGAATTTATTTGTCACAAAGCTAGTTTTCCACAATAGCCAGAAAAAAGAAAATGGTTATTTTTTTTCAATATTCTGTTAATCTTTCTACAGCTTAAACACTCAACATTAACAATTTTTAGACATATGATCAAGAAATGTTTCAAAAATGGAAATTAAAATGGCCCTGCTTAGTCACAGTATACTGATAATCAATTTCCAAATGCAGTTTTCTCAAAACTTCAATATGAATGACCAACCATTGATTTATCATAACTTTGCAAGGAAACATGGTATGAAACTTTTACATGTTCAAGAAAATAATCTGTACTTTCATAATTCATAAATAACACAATTTAAATTTTTTGGCTTGGCTCTTCCACAATTGTATTGAACACCTTATAAATATATGTTTATTATTATTTTTAACAGTAGTTTTATATAAACCCTACCTCAAACTTTTTTCCTGGGTTAACATATCCATCGGGAGTCTTACAGTGGAACACATCCGGCTCCTTTGGATCAGGCTCATCCTCACATGTCCACAGGAAGCTGTACCCCTGACCCGTTGGATTTACAATGAAGAAATTCCGTGGGTTCTTCACATTCACTCCTGTCGAGTTAAACTCAATCACTCTGGTATTGGGATCGAGAGTGGCACCGGGCGGCGCTCCTCCAGGACCCCGTAGCTCCGGATTCCGTCTTGCACTGGTGATATAGTCGGAATCTTCTAGTTCAAAGTGACAGAATGGCATGACACTCTTACCATGGACAGCAATCACTGGACCTTGTTTACCTTGTTCTAAATTTGGAATGCTGTAAAGAATAATTTAGAAGGTTATTTTATTTTACTTATTTTATTCTTTTCCAAACCAAAAGCAAATTATCACCACTAAAATAATTTCTTAACTACTACATGACTGTTCTTCTGTTGCTGGTAAAGACTTCCGTTTCATCATCATTATATGTGAGGTCTCACCACAAAATTAGTCTCATGGTAGGAAAATCCAAAATTGAGTTATTGGTACCTTATAATAGAGCACAGTATAAGCTGTAATCTACAATTTAAATCACATTCATTGGATAAGTAGATCCAAAGATATGAGCATTTGAAGTTTCCATGTACAGAAACACGGTTTTGAGGAAATCACAAATAAAGCAATCAAAAAATAAACAAAAGACACTTTCTTGCATAAAAACTGACCTAAAGAGTATATTATAATATAATGAAATGTAAGTACCATAGTTCTCATAATTGATTAAAACTAATTTTATCAAAAATTTGACTTCAGACTTATTTTGCTGACTATCTCAATTTGATATCACCTACAATGCGATTCATTTTGTGGCGAGACCTCACATATGCCATTTAATTTATTGTTGCTGTAGAAACGGTGCCATGATATAATATACAAATATTGACTAGTTGGGTTGAGGGGAATAGTTTAAATTATAGCTATCGTTGATCTGTAAATTTTTTTATGATCTAGGTTGAAAGTCGAGAGACAGGGTAGTCTTTACATCATTAAGGGCTATAATTGAAACATTACCTAATAAAACCAACTTTATATTGTTTTATAACTGCATATAAATATAGCAAACATTAATGACATCCGTTTGATGCAAAATAGTTATCCTAGGTTAAAAAAAAACAAGGAGTTTAAAATGAAATACAATTGTAACTTTGTTGAATGGGTATTTATCTTCAATGACTTCAGGTAATTGTGAGGTCTCACCACAAAATGAGTCGCATCGTAGGTGAGATCAAATTGAGATAATTACCAAAATGTGAGGTCTAAAGTGACTCATAGAATTTGTGAGGTCTCAACACAAAATGAGTCGCATCGTAGGTGAGATCAAATTGAGATAATCACCAAAATGTGAAGTCTAAAGTGACTCATAGAATTTGTGAGGTCTCAACACATAATGAGTCGTATTGTAGGTGAGGTCAAATTGAGATAATCCCCAAAATAGGTCTGAAGTCAAATTTTTTTTAAATTAATTTGTATTCAATTATGAGAACTAATGATACTTATATTTCATTAAAATATACTTTTTCAGTTTTCATGCAGGAAAGTGTCCTTCATACAGATTTTATGCGATTTGTAGTCTTTAAATTTTTTATTTTTAGATTGCTTTATGGGCGATTTTATCAAAACCATTTTTCCATACATGAACATTTCAAATACTCATCTCTTTGGATCTACTTATCCAATGAGTGTCATTTAAAGTGCAGTTTATTAGAAGGTAGCAATTTTAGATTTTCCTACCATGAGACTCATTTTGTGGTGAGACTCACAATTATGCTTAAAGGCTTTGACAATATTTTAAAAGTTATCTAAGTATCACATTTTATATTTATCATTTATTATCAACTTACCGACAGATTAATCTGCCTTCATGTTCCTGGACATCCAATGGTGAGAATTTGATGTTGAAATTCTGTTTCTTTCCAGCCGGAATAGTTCCGACATCCGGCATAATGGTGAATGGAAAGATGTCTGGCACATCCGACATGATGCTAGTACTGCCCCTTGAGGGCAGTCTCATGTGTTCCTCGTCGGCAAAACTGACTGATTTCCTCTGCGCCAATTCTTCCATCACAACTTGCCAACTGTAGTCTAGTTGGATGGAGCCTTTGTTGGCTATAAAAAATCTAATATACAAATAGAGGACAATTAATTATCAGATACAGCATCGTTGACAATGACATCAAACATTGACAAGATTTGAACTAATGTTTTCTAGTGCGTAACCACAAATAACTTCTTAAGTTTGAAATCTTATTTTTAGTGGCATCAGCACTGGCAGCTTCCTATAGAGCATATGTGGCAGAGCCAAACCAAATGAGACAAGTCGCAAGTCTATAAAAAGTCAAATTTTCAATTTTCTGACTTATGTCTCATTTGGCTTCACTCTGTCACATATGTACTACTAAGTAACTTTAACCAAAATATGTAACTCATATTAATTTATTTTGATGCTATTTGTTAAATTTTAACATTTTAGAACATCTGCAGAAAATTCTCTATTATTAAAATGCTAACAACCTTACTCAAGAAAAAAGGTTATTATTAAAGGCCCATCCATTACTTCCAATGTTAACAAAAAAACATTTGAAATTTGACTATATTATTCGTATTTATAAATATAATACAGATCTGTCATATTTATACCATTTTGTTCTTTCCAAACCTTTAAAAAAAAGCAAAATAAAAGAATTCACTTTTTGGGTGGATCATAAAAAATAAAGGGGAAAAATCTGTGTTAGCTTTTCGTTTGTGTACAGTTAAAATCTAAAAAAAAACATCTAAAATCTAAAAACAGCAATCACTGGGTGACATCCATGCAGAGCTATCTACAACCTACTAGCTAGCAACAGGGAAATACACCTAGGCTTCAAAATATCATAGAAATCACCTAGCCCTAGACTTAACCTAAAATAATTAAAATCTACTTGAGAAAAAAACTAAAGAGGTATGCAGCTACACTAACTAACCATGTTTATTATTTTAAAAATAATAAACAGGAAAATTTCAAAGAAACTTTATTTCCTTGGAGGATTTCTGGAAGGAATGTACCTTTAAAACAACTTACGTGTACACTCTAGTCTGAAACATCAGCGTGTCCTTAAAGTTTATCACATCTGGCTTGCACTTGAATTTAGCAAAATCAGAGTTGACGCTCACCCGCAGTTCAATTTCACGACTGGAATCTTCCATTACAACGTGGGTGGGTTCTGGTTCAGTCTCTATCACCTGATGGGGAAATATTGTAGTGCTATCATTGGATTATGCAACAATATGGAACAATACAGGTGATATATTTTATACTGTTATTATTGTTTTTTAAAATGTGGCAATATTCCTATTTTGTATATTGGAGGCTTTAGTATAAAGTACAGTAATACAAATGTTCATAGAAATCCCATTTGAAAAGCGATCTTGAAAAAAAGCTCATTTAATGATACATTCGACCTTTTCATTAAAATTTCTAATTTATATATTTTATTCAGACACAACAACTATTAAGATAACAAAATAAACAAAAATAAAGTGTTATATAAGTCTCATTTTATGTTTTCATAAACCTTCTCATTTAACAACACCTTCGAGACCAAGGGGTGTGTAAATCAGGTTGACTGTACAACAAAATCCACAAATTTCTTGCAAACGTTTTTTTAGTATGTGGCAAAAACCCAAGCCAAATAAGAGATAAGTTGCAACCATGCCTTTATTTGATTATTTTGATTGTATTTGGTCCAACACAACGAATAATCACTTGAAAGAACTTCAGATACTCCAAAATAGACTAGGAAGAATAATTTAATCTTTCGACATTTATACTCCAATATATACAATCATGAACGAGTTGGGATGGAAAAGATTAGCTGACAGATGGAATGAACAC
>JAOTQE010019795.1:0-10708 GCA_025631205.1 Nesometra sesokonis | reverse complement strand
TAGTGTACACGTGAATTTAACTAAAAGCAACTGCAGATCAGCTAACTCGTCAAAGTGACGAGTTCAGTTCTAGTTTTATTTCAAAGGGATAGAGTTTGAACATTAAACTGTAATACCATATTAACAATTTTCAGATATATGATAAGAACAAAATTTCAAAAAATACAATTTAAAATGACCCTCCTTAGTCACAGTATAGTGACAAATGCTTTTCAAATGTAGTTTGTAGAAGGCATGATTAGCAAACTTTCCACAACAGGCAGAAATCATATTTTTACATTTTTATTTGATTTCAAAGAGATAGAGTTTGAAAACTAAACTGTAATACTACACTAACAATTTTCAGATATATGATTAAAAAAATTCCAAAAATACAATTTAAAATGACACTCCTAAGTCACAGTATAGTAATAAATGCTTTTCAAATGTAGTTTTATTTAAACTTACATTCTAAATTTTTGAACTTTGGTTGTTCATGTGAAACAGATTTTTTGCATGTTAAAAATAATGTGTAGTTTCATTTTGTATAAATAACTCAATTTTTAATTTTTCAACATATAAAATCTTTGACTTGGCTCTGCCCCATATAGTGATGAAGGGGTCTTCGCGATCAGACCCTGGACAGAGCCTCCTCGTATTGGATGTCATGGAGAAGGTAACTTGGTTTAGCAGCCTTCCGGGACTTCTGGCTTATGAGCCATAGAGCTTTGTCTCTTTAGAAGTCCCATACCATGTGGTTAAATAAATAAATGAAATGAAATGTATAGTCGTCTGCAGATCTTATTCCGTCAAAAATGCGGTGGTTGGATTCTAGCAAGGAATGGAAGATGCCTCAGCAGAGTAGCATGGATGTAGCCAGATTAGTCTCATTGTATAATTAAAAGGCAGGTTCACCCAAAAAAATTCTATTCATTATATGTTTTAGTTTATCATAAAAAGTATATTGAGCCCTATTTGGGAATTTTTACTATTTTTTTCTTCTACTGGATCCCATCCCTATTCTTTTACACAAAAAAATAGCAAAGTGGGTAATTTTTTTTATTATCAAATAAAAAATCAAAAAACACTATATAAAAACATCAGAAATAAACAATTTTGGTTAAAACACACAATAATAGTATTTTTCTATATGTTTTTAGAATGACTGTTGATTTTTCACAATTTATTTAAAATACCCCTCTTTCAGAGGCATTATGCGTGAGTCTCGCGCATTGGAGCCTATTTTTGATGTCTCACGCACTAGCAGAATTCTCACTCATAAACATTCATTTCAATATTGTTTCTCACACATGACACAATATAAGGAAAATACGGTAAAAACCGCCCCAAAACAGCGCTAATTTAGGCAGAAACGGGCCAAAAATGGTCAGATTTTTTTTTTTTTTTTTGCTTGTCAGATCGAAATGTGAGAGGATGTGGGCCAGGTAGTGGTGGCGGGGATTGTCTCACGCATTGGAGCCAAAAAAAGTTGGCAGGTATACAATAATTATGATAGGTAAAATAAATCGTAACAATTCAGAAAAAGGGCTGAATATACTTTTTATGATAAATTAAATCATATAAGGAAGATATTTTTGGGTGAACCTGCCCTTTAAGGGGAGAACAGTATTCTGCAGGTGCATATACCAAGGTTATTGTTGAAGTTCTACTTTAAGTATGGTAAAAAAATGAACCCCAATTTGTGCTGGCAAGAAGCTTGACTCTTGGGATCCAGGAGTCTTTCCCGATTTTAGGTGGGGAGGGAAGGGACGCCAGATTAATTGTGTAGGTGTTAAACTTACCTAAAGTTCAGTTCAGACTATCAAACTGTCTTTGACAAACAAAACTGTGCTTATATTTATGATGACATCACACCATGACCATACTTAGTAATATCATTACCAGAAATGGGTATGATCAAAGTATTTTGTCCAAAAAAAATTGATAGTCTGGATTAAGCTTTAGGCTTTGTCCACCCAAGGTCGGTTGTAGCCTTTCTCATGAAACTTCCATCATTTTCCGTTGATTGCTTCTCTCATCCATGTTATTCCTATTCCTTTTCTTAGGATATGTTCAGAGCATAATGTAAGCAAACATAAGCTGCAGTGTTACTGATCATGATTTTCGGATACAAGGCATAGCGCAAGTCATAATCACTTAATTTTGGCCAGTGACTTTTCCTATCACTAGTCATCATAATAATTGGACAATGCAGAGTGATTGCAAATTTTGATTGGCCAAAGCATGACACAATGCCAAAATCATTCAAGTGTAGGAGACATACCTCCATGGCTTACGCTAATCTGGGGTTTGCAAGAAGCACAAGTTATACTCCAGATTATTGACTTGCGCTAATCACTGGCTAGTTCAGACACAAAAAAACTGTATGCTGCATATGTTATGCTCCACCTAACTGTTGAATCTGAACATACCCTTAAGTATATTTAACTTTTTCTCTAATGGAAATGTTAAACTTATCTCACTTTTCCCATTTGCGATGTATAACCATGTATATCAATCATTGGAAGCTCAAAATCCGAAAGACTAGTTAAACAACCCCACCCCATGCACAAAAAACAAAATTATTAATATACACAACAGTTTTACAAGATTAATAATTTTATTTAGTAGTAATATTCCATCATATTTTCATTCATCAGAAATATGTACTTTTAAATCATTCCCAGAAGTACTATCTTAGAAAACAATGATTGATTAAAGACTCCATAAATATATCGATAAAATCAATGAATAGATTTCTACCACCCTCAAATACACAAGTTAAGACCTGTCCAACATACCACATTTTATATGGCCATGGTATTGCCATATTGCCAAAACCATTGCAATATGAACATACATGTATCTAATAACAAAGATAGGCTCTTTATATACAGTATATATTATATAAAGGTAAAGATAGTCCCATATTCAGTACTGAACATAGGGGAATGAGCTGTTAGGAGCTCATTGTACTAGGCCTCGGCATTGTGTGGTAGGGTGGCCAATTCCTTTCCACGCCGCATTTCAACCTCCCAGTATACTTCAACCAGGTACTCATTCACAGCTGAGTGAACTGAGAGCCATCCTCGCCAGGAATTACACATGGTTCATCGGCATGACACGGGAGTGTCCTAACCACTCAACTCTATATATTATATATACACAAGTCATTTTAGATAATACTTTTATATATGTATGTTTTGTTTATTTATTTACTTTAATCCATCAAGTAACACGCCAATTACAGGATGAATATAATATATCATGTTTTAACAAGTATCAATACGAGGCTTAGGCAGTGGCGCTGTTTACAGTCATGAGAAGAACCTACAACTTAGTTCCAGGTTGAACCCAGACTATGGAATTGATAGGCAAGCACGTCGACCACCCAGCTACATCGCCACTACTTTAAATACTGTTAGCTACTAAATTATACATGCATGTGTTACTTAAAATAATGTTACGATACCTGTAAGTAAAACCTTATTTCATCTGTAACTTTAGGATTGAAATAGCACCTAATTTAATATTTTTTTTTACAACAAAAACCACATTAAATCTAAATATGTTAATAATATATGTAGAGCTGTATAATTGAAATAAGAAATTATAAAGAAAACTAATACAAAATATATCATTGCACCCGCCAACTATAATTAATTATAATAACAAGGTTTTTTTTTTACAATTAAATAAGAATAAATAAAAAGATTAATTATACTACCAGTGTACAAAACACCCGTATGTTTTTAATTATGCTTTGAAGTGTCTGATCAGCTGTTATTGTGAAAACATGCAAAAATATGTGAGGTCTCACCGCAAACCAAGTCTCATTGTAGGAAAATCCAAAATTGAGTTATTGGTACCTTCTAATAGACTATACCATAAAGACTATAGACTATAGACTATACCATAAAGACTATAGACTATAGACTATAGACTATACCATAAAGACTATAGACTATAGACTATACCATAAAGACTATAGACTATAGACTATACCATAAAGACTATAGACTATAGACTATACCATACCTATTTTGGTGATTATCTCAATTTGATCTCACCTACGATAAGACTCATTTTCTTCTGAGACCTCGCATATAACATTAAGTATTCCAATTGCCATTTTTCTTGCAACATATTTAAATACCTCTCGAATTTCATGTGCAACTCAATCATAGAGTTGTATAATAGTGGAGCTAGACTGATAATTCCATATTCTGGGTATGTAATACTTTTGTGCCAATATGCAGGCTTTGAAAGTGGGCAAAATTTGTAGTATTGAATATCATTATTCAGGATTTTGTTGTTTTTAATAACTTGATTTTCGCTGTTACAATGCATCCCATTTTAACATTTTTATTTCTACCATTAAATTGATTTAACAGTACAAGTACATGACACAAATATTATAGTAAATTATAAATAGTCTCAAGAAATTTTAGATCATCTGCCAAGTTCTTTGACATACTCAATGTTTTTCCAGGATTTGAATGTCTTCATATTTTCCAGGTTGTATGAATTTACATTTTATCCTAATTTTCCATGCATATGTTGACAATATACAGAAATATAAAATATTGAATATTTTATGTTAACAACAACAGCATTCTAAATACCATCATCACAACCACCATAATGACACCATCTTAATACCCTCCGTTTTCACAATAAACAGGGCATTAAGATTATAAATTTCGGTACTATTTATTCAGAACATTGTAAAAGGTGGTAAAGCCACCATGACAAAATCTCCTGAAATTATGTCTTGACAACCTTGACATGCAACCATTACTGATAACCTCATAAAATTTGAGGGGGACTTTGAGGGGGACTTTGAGGGGGACTTTGAGGGGGACTTTGGCTTCACTCATTCATTCCTAATTCCATATTCATGAAAGTGGAATAAGGAAGTCGCGTTCTGTTAGCCGTTCAATGTATTCTTTCGGCGTTGCACGTTGTTCCTCTTGCTTAGCAGTTGGTGATATCTTTTTAAAACTTGAAATCTCTGTCGGTTCTTCTAACTGGCTCAGGTCACAGATTGTGTTGAAGAAAGGTACGAGTTGCTCCATTGATTTGATCCGATACATACTAAGCAATGGTCTTCCCGGTGTCCTCTTCAGGAAAGACTTTTCTTGTTGAGCACCCTATAAGAAAAATAATAACATTTGAGGCTAGTCACGACAAATCCACTAAGTTATTGAGAAATATGCAAATAAATAACAGGAAATTGAAACAAATAATATAGGAAACTGCTGTATATTTTGTCCAATAATTTCATATATGTGAGGTCTCGCCACAAAATGAGTCGCATCGTAGGTGAGATCAAAATGAGATAATCAAAAAAGTAGGTCTCAAGTCAAATTTTTGACAAATTTAGTTTTAATCAATTATGAGTACTATGGTACTTATATTTCATTACAATATAATTTTTAGGTCAGTTTTCATGCAGGAAATTGTCCTAAGATTTATAGTTTTTTAATTGTTTATTTTTCGACTGCTTTTTGGGCAATTAACAAAACCGTGTTTCCATACATCAACATTTCAAATGCTCATACAGTATCTTTGGATCTACTTATCCAATGAATGCAATTTAAAGTGTAGGTTAGAGTTTATATTATGCTCTAATAGAAGGTACCGATAACTTAATTTTTGATTTTCCTACCGTGAGACTCATTAGACTTAATAGATGTCCGATTTTGATAATTGACCCCTCATTTAAAAGCTTGCGAAAAATGTAATATGCTTTTAACAATAACTCAATTTTCAATTTTCCTACAACTAGGTGGTTTTGCTGTGTCAGGCCTCATTTATATAGTTCAAGAGACAACAGATTGTGTTGTTCCAAGAATTGTAAAATTAATAGTGTGTGATTGTGCTCATCAGAAGAGATGATCTTAAAAACTTACCATTTTTTACAGGTGAGAAAATTGTGAGCATTAGTGTTCCAGAATTTTGAGGATGCAGCAGTGAAAACATGGACACTATCGAACTGGGTTTTAAAAGCAAGACCATGCCTCTATACATGAAATCTTAAAATGCTCATATCCTTGAATCTGTGATGAATTTCATTTAAAGTGATTAGAGCTTATTATATGATCTATTAGAACAGAGGTAGATCCAGGATACAGCTAAAGTGGGGAGAAATTTGGCAAGCAAAGAAAAAACAAACAGAGGGCCTGTTTTGCATCTTAAATCTTATTTCAAATTTGGGGGTTCAACATTGGAATGGGGGAGGGACGGGTTGGAGGTGCAATTCAATATGCCGATTTTAGGGGGGGAGTGTGCTGGATGCGACCTCCTCTACAGTCAAATGTTGTATTTGAATTTTATAACATACTAATATGGTTATGACATCACTGTTGTAATCATGAATTATGTTTATGTGCCCTGCTTAATTTAAACAAGTGGCCCTTCAATAAGGAACCAGCATTTACTGACCTAATAATTAGTCCATATTATGCAAAGTTATTCATCAATCATGCATTTTTGGTCCTTCCCAGTTACCAACTCCTTTTAAAATTTTCATATTTTCCATATTGTTTGAATAAATTCCTCGGTTGTTTATTGTTTATTGATCAATTTCCACACACACACACATACATACATAAATACATAATTTTAACAGAATAAATTGAATATAAATAGTAAATTGTGTGTGGATGGAGGTCAATAAGTTTAATAAACTTTAAGACTGACCCCCATTTAAAATATAATTAAATAAACAATGTATTAAACAATCAAACAGGCGCCAATCAAAATGATATACATTTCCCACAAATACGGTATTTACCTTTTTACTTTTATTCAGAATGTTGTTAACCCTCGTGATATGTGGGCTGAAGTCCTTCTTTGAGACGCCCTCTTTTGTTCCTATGAATGCCCACTTATATCTGTAAAATAAAAGGTATCATCAATCAATAAACATTGTGTTAGTATGTTTGTCTTTTATATTTTATTTTATTTATATGGTGTTATGAAATACCAAGATGACCCATGAAATTCTAAGTGGACTTATTTTCAGTGGTATCTTTATGGTGGTGTTGGTGGAGACAATCCCCCTATACTTTCTGAAGAGATGAAATAAAACAAACAGCAGTGACGTTAGCATGGATAGGCAACTCCATTTATACAGATGGCATGATTTAGAGAGGCCTTGCTCAGCAGTGAAATGACATATGTTCAAAATTATGGTAATAGTAAGTAATAGGCATATGCTAAAAAACATACCCGAGCGACTCAAATTTCCAAGCAGTGCATTTGAGCAACAAAATATTATATATTTTCAGTCTTAAGTCCCGGTCACACCACCTGAACTTTGATGGAGCGTTCCTTGAATGATAGGGAGATGAATTTTTTTCATCGCTCCAGGAACGCTCCAGCCAAGTTTTGGCCGTGTGACCGGGCCTGTCCAGGCCTTTAAAACCCTGTGACACTGCCAGAACTTTGATGGAGCATTCCCAGGGCGGTGAAAAAAAATGATCCCCCCAGTGTTCAAGGAACACTCCATTAAAGTTCGGGCGGTGTGACCGGGCCTTTATCATGGTAGTCAAAAACCAAATGCTCTCTAGTATTGACTTACACTTGGAATTGTGGCAAGAGTTCAGTTGGCAGAGACAGAGCCAAGTCCAGGAACTTGCAGGCTGATAGATAGCATCCAAGCCACTCCCTTGTAATGCGAACTTGGTTGTTGCCATTGCTACCAAATATGGAAAACTCGCCACTTGCGACTCGTTTCATCGTGAATGACCTGCTGTGATCCTGAGTGGCGGTCTTCAACTGCTCTTCCATATGTAAGAACACCTGAACCTAGAGAAAATAAAAATTTAATGTTATTACAGAGCTCCCTAGTCTCCAGGATTGTCCTGAAGTCTCCAGAAATTTTGGATCATCTCCCAGGCTCCTGGAATTATCAAATTTTCTCCAGGAATTTAGTTTCCTCCAGGAAATTCTCCAGGTTTTGTAAGTTTCACAAGTAGGGCATAAATTGGCCTGTTTATTTCAAAATATTGGTTGAAAGTAAGCAACTATGAAGTTCAGTAATATTTTGGGGAACAATAATTACACATTTTAGAAGTGACAATACATGTTAGAAACTATCATTTCATAACAAGCAAGTTGTTGAGATTATAAATAAGGGTACTTGTACTTGCATTTCAGGAAGGGTAGATATTACAAACAGTGGTAGGACGACCACAAGTAAAACTCCAGGAATTCTGTTTTTCCAAGTTGGGACCTCTGTCATTAACATAATCTTAAAAAGTGTAATGCACACTCCAAGCATTGAAATACATGCCATCATGTTGGGATTCAATATTTCAACATTAATTATGTTATCTTTGGGAATCACGATGATTACATAACCATGTCTTATGACATAGTAAGTGACCATTACCATGCACACTGTTTGCACACGATATGTGCGTGTAGCTACTAACTTTTTCCATTATCAGAATTGCGTGCGCGTGTTGTAGTGGTGTTGTACAATGTTTTAAGATATCAGCAGCTTGACCTTTTGCACTTTTAAATTTTCAACCAGTATTGAAAATGACAATAAAAAACCATGTTTAAAATTATGATTAAAAGTAATTAATTTATATAACGGTGGATTTATAATACATAATTATATTATCCATTAACCAACATACAAGTTTTCTTAAAATCCAAATATTATGTCATATATGAGGTCTCACGACAAAATGACTCTCATGGTAGAAAAACCAAAAATTGAGTTATTGATACCTTCTAATAGAGCATAGTATAAGGTGTAATTTAAATTTTAAATAACATTCATTGGTAAAAATATGAACGTTTGAATTTTTTCATGTAAGGAAACACGGTTTTGAGAAAATCACCCATAAAATAATCTAAAAATAAACAAACAAAAGACTATCAATCTCAGAAAATCTGTAAGAAAGACACTTTCCTGGATGAAAACTGACTTAAAAAGCATTTTATAATGAAATGTAAGTACCATAGCACTCAAAATCAATTAAAACAAAATTCTGACTTCAGACCTATTTTAGTGATTATCTTAATTTCATCTCCACTACAATGTTACTCACTTTGTGGTGAGACCTCACAACTATGAGTCACTTTACATCTCACATTTTGGTGATTATCTCAATTTTATCTCACCTACGATGCGACTTATTTTGTGGTGAGACCTCACATATGGTCTTTAAATTTTAAGTTTAAACTTACGAGCTCTGACATCATTGTCGGCCAAAGCCCTGTCAGGTGGTGAGGAGAGATCCTGAGAAGCAGAACTCTAAAACATACAAACACTTGTTCATGAACAACTGGTACATTGGTCAAACGCAGACACTCTGCAAGTCGTTCTTGGATGTCCGGTAAAAGTCGAACATACTGGTCAGTTTCACTGCAGAATAATGTAAAGCAGAGTCGCTTTAACAGCTGTGCACGTTGGTCCATTTCTTGGTCACGACTTGTAAATAGGTTTAATGAGGTGTTTTGTATTGCAGCGACACGACCTTGAAATAGAAAAATATAATTTCATCATATCAAAAGCCATCATATTTTGTTGGCACTGTAGGTGAGATAGACCTCCCAAAATATTAGGTACAACAGATTGAGAATTAAAACTCTTAGTAGTAACTACACTAGTGTTATAAGTCAAGGCACACCACTATACTAAAGAATAATTAGGTCCGTGTGAAGCCGACCTTAAAACGTCACTGTTGGTGTTTTTTTTTTTTGTTGTGACGACTTTAAATACGTCCAGCATCACTAGTTTTAAACAAACATGCATAGTACTTAATGGAAGACAGATTTTACACTCCAAAATCGCAGTGAAATTTCAGATCTGGGGAGCGGTCGTTCTTGCTTTGCATAAAACAAGCTCAGTAAATTATCTATTTACAATTGAATGGGTGCTTATTAAAATTAGGAGGGGCATTTAACAGGGTACTTACAAAAAAATTCACACTTTGAGGGTCACTAATTCAAATGGTGGAATTAATCACATGGTGGTATTTGTAGCTGCAAGAATCTGAAGCGATCAACTTCAAACCAAAGATTTACAAATTGGTAGGCAAGAATGCTAACCACATAGCTACAGCACCATTTCAATTATGTAATTTTTTGGTTACTTACCCATCAGGTCTCTGAATGTAGTCTTGTCGTGTGTCATGAGATTATCAACAATAGAGCGCCACCTATAGTGAATAAGAAATGGTAGTCAAATTAAAAACAATGAATTATTCCAAGATCCTACAAATACAAGACGGCCAATGAAACTCTCAGGATTTATTTCAAGTGGAATATTTTTGGTGGTGATTACACTAGAAGACAATTACCTACTCCAAAGATTGTACTGCACTTTTAGGCATACACATTAGTCACATGAGAACCAATAGCTTAACATCGCATTCAACAGACTTTCCAGTGGAGGATCTAGGATCCAGATAAAAAGAGACGCCCTTTCTCGAAGCTGCATGGGAATGGTTTACAGTTTTCATTTTGACAAAAAAAAATTATTTGGCCATTTCCACATACAGTACTTTTCATTTGTAAAACAATTACATGTATAAGAAATTTGTATGTACAGTATGTGAAAAAATAAATAACAATAAACAATAATAATAAACATCTTCCATACCCTTTTATTGTTACGCCTGGCCAATATGTATGTCTGTTATATACTTTTTGGGCAAAAATTTGACATGGTGCCTTTAATATTAGAGGGGGGGGGGGGGGGGGG
>JAOTQE010019794.1:0-22284 GCA_025631205.1 Nesometra sesokonis | reverse complement strand
ATATACTTCCTGCTAAAATTCACATAAACTCTACGTGAATAAATATTGAAAAAAAAATGTATACTTGACGTAATGGGGATATTAACTAACCGACCCACACAGCGAAGGTTACAGATGATTCAGTGTATCTAACAAAATATGTATACAGTATCAATAATTATATTGATTTAAAAGAAGAGTTTAGCGGTGAACTTACAAATTCTTCAACTGCTTCAGCATAAGTAAGAAAAAGGTGATCAGATGCATCTCCTAATCTTAGATCATAGAGGGCAGCATGTCTGAAAATCCGCACGATCTTCATACTAACTTCAATACAGTGAGATTCTACAAAGAAAACCGAAACTTGTGATACCAAATTATATCACATTTAAAGAACAAATATGCCAATTATTATTTAATAAATACAAAAGAGAATGCTTAAAGGGAGTAAGTTGTAGGTATAAAGTTTTTAGAAGGATCAAACTGTGTGTAACTGTATAGTAATAATATAGGTTACCTGTCTGGCAGAATTCCCCCGTAAACGGACAAGAACATATACAGTTGTTGTTAATGCAAGATCCACCATTCTTACATCCAATCGTTTTACAATCTGAAAATTAAAAAAAATGTATAAATCTGTACATTGCTAATCTGGTACATGCACCTTCCCAGGGTTTGTTTAAAACATACGGATATAAGTCACAAGCTGTAAAAATGTTTTTCTACCAATCTTCCGAAAGTTCATTTTGGCTAAACATAATATAATCAAAATGTCGACAATGGTTATGTCTCAAAGTTATGGCGTCCAGATAAAGAGTGAGTGCTTTAGCAAAAATTCAAGCACGTCAGTGGTCGGTCTTAAATTCGGGAATTCTTAAACAGACAGTCCGATTCATTACCACTGCACCTGCTCGACCACAGTACCTCACAATCTCGTTTATGAAACATGTTGTAGAACCAGTATTGAGGTAATCAGTGATTTTTTTTTACTCCGAGGTATATCCAGAAATTGGGGAAAGGAAAATGTGTGCTTCAATCCCGATCGGATTTTAACACGCAACAAAAACCCATATTCACTAAAATTGTCCGTTCTATGGTTAAGTATTGGCTTTTTTAGATTTTTTCGTCGGATTTTATAGGACATTTTCTCTGAAGGGGGCAGCGGGGATGCTAATTCCCCCGCCGCCCCCCCCCCCCAAAAAGGGGTATTCGAGGCCCTAATCTTCATATTCATATATTAATTTTAATTAATTTTTTTCTACCTCTGAAGTGTGGTGCATAGCACACCCCAATCAAATGACAGTGGTTGGCATTATACTTATATTAAAACGTCATGGAAACATGGGATTCCTTTAGTTATTGGTTTACTGTTGTTAAAATATAACTTGAATTACCGTTAGGGAGTTCTTCACGTGAGGTTGACGTAATATCTAGTTTCTCAGTCGGCCGATACGTTGTTGATGTGAACATGGGAGTATCTTCTTTTGGCGCTTGAATCTCGACAGTTACAGTCTGACCGGATACGCACGACCCATCGCCTGCAGTGTACGCCGTTACAACAAATGAATACCTACCAGCTGGTAGATCGTCGCTCAACGTTAATATACCAGATAATTCGTCAATTTTAAATCTCTCTTTGGCTGCATGTTCATATAAGGAGTAGTAAACCGCCTTACGATTAGCAACAACTGCTCTTATATATACTGTGTGAGAAGTTATTGAGGTTTGAGTAACTGTTACATACAATGATTCATCTGAAAAGACAGGACAATCAGCAGCATTATCAATTAAAGTAACCGCTATATTAGCCATGGAAGATTTTGGAGGTGACCCTGTGTCCCTAGCCGCCACTAATAATTGTGAAGAATGTTGCTTTATCTTCTTTGCATCAGATTTTAAATGAATCATGCCAGATTTTGAATTTAAGTGTACTTTTTCAGAGAACGCATTTGGTATAAGATGAAAACAAAACTGTTCATTCTTTTCATAGTTTTTGGCAATCGCTGTAAGATGCACAATTAGAGTTCCTTTTGGCGAATTCTGTTCAACATAAATATGTTTTTGTATTCCAGTGAAAATGGGCGGTCGTTCGTTAAATGGTGCACTCATACTGCAGTCTTTTCCTTCGATCCCCACGTAGCAATGACAGACGTTTGACGCTATACATCTTCCTCTCATTGAACAACTCCTGACCTCCTCACACGTGAACAGGTCATTTCCAGATCCGTCATCCTCATCTGCATGTGTTTCTGGTTCATGACACATCCCAACTGACGGTAAAAATATTAATATAATAATTATAATAACAATTTTAAAATCTTGTAACACACCTATGTTAAAAACGTAACTGGTCACGGGCGTTAAAAGACCAGATATTCCAACAGTTGTAGTAAAATTAAACAAACCAGGTACAAAAAGTAAAGCTTCTTTTAGAAGATAATTATAAAACAATGGGTAGGTAGTTCAGTTGAGTGAAAACTAATAGAATACTCTGGATATTACCCAGAATAGCCTGAAAAGAATTTAAAAAGTGTTGGAGACAAGAAAGTGAAGGTTCGTTATTAGAACACGTAGAATTAATAATACGAAGAGCGAGTTGGACGATTTGTATGTTGATTTGTGAGAGATGGTAAAGTTCATTGAGAGCCTAACCTTACTGCAATGGCCGTCATCTTATATATTTTGAGTCTTTGATTAACAGGAAGTCAATGGAGTGTTTACTAGATTTGGGTGACATCAGTGCATTTCATTAGAAGATAGAAATATGCCAAGGCAAATAGCAAAATAACACGATTGAATTTTGTAGGCCTATACAAAAGCACAGTGCTACGGCACAAGTGCAAACAAAGTGATGTCCTACGTAGCCCTAAGCCTTTGTAGTTGTTCTTACGGAGGGAAGTTGTTTTTTTAATCAAATAGGACATTTTAGAACATTCACTACATAAGATTGTATGGTTTTTTAAACAAATATGGATGAGAATGAGTAAGTGAACAGCAGATAAAAGACATGGAATATCAATGGGCAAGGTGTAGTATAAATTATTGACGCCCGGCGGCTTCCTGTCGTCTTGCGTAAACTCCCTTATATATTTCACTTTCACCATATGTGGCAGAGCCAAGCCAATGGAGGCATAGTTAAAAAAAAGAGTTATTTATCGATTATGAAAATATGCATTATTATCTTTAACATGCAACGAATCGTTTCCTTGCGAAGTTATAAATAATCGAACATCGAACATTTAAAATGTAATTTTTGAGAAATCTGCATTTGACAGTATACATTGAGCAGAGTCACTTTAAATTGCATTTTGTAAACATTATAAAACAAAATTGTGGAAAACTAGATTTGCGACTTATTCCCCATTTGTCTTGCTCTGCCACATATGTTGATTGTTTCTAACATTCTATTATAATATTTCATATATACATACTTAAGTATGCCCATACAAATATTTTACATTGTTTCTTGTTATATTTGGCCTACCTGTAAACGTCTTGCAGACAAATGGGAGCCACTGATTGCATGGCTCCACATTGGTCGTATTTGACACTGGATCATACGAGCTACAATCCTGTAAAAAATTAGATGATATAAATCTTCTAGAAATATCAATATAATCATTTCTACATTACTTACATTTGACAATATAATTGCAAAGTTTATAAAAGAGGGTACATTATTGTAGATTCAGTGACAAAAGTATACGTACCAGTAATAAGTAAAATATAATACAAAAAAAGTTATAGGCACTATATGCAATGTACAATTTTATGCCGGTGTAATATTGAATATGTAAATATGGTATGGGTATAAATGCACTTTCAGTTTATACTTCTTATACTTAAATCCATCAATAACTTTGTTTCAGTTTTGAAAATGAACATCAAGCAGCAAGGATTACGGTACCGAGTTATTAAAAAGTTATCGGATGACTTTAGACTATGCGGGTGGAAATATTATGTCGGTGTAACATTGAATAAGTATGTAACAGAAGTTACGATACGTGATGGTAACATTTTCGATTATGAAACAACATAATTTGGCCGCATGCCAAGTATAGTTTTGATTTTGTAATTTATATGAGACACATGCCTCTGCTCGGGAGCATTTCTATAGCCTGCGGAGGAAATTTTAAGCGCATTAGATTCTTCTAAGATAAAAACGTACCGGTATCTTACCTTGTTAAGTTTACTTCCGGTTTCGTAGGATTCCTGGTATATCCATACTGAATCTGGAAATTCTCTATTCATCATCAGGTGTTTTATTGCAGTGGTATCAAAATAATCAACCCCAGTTATAATTGCAGACAATTTCTAAAATAAGATCATTATATAACGATGCACCAGATTAATTTATATTTAAAAGAGTAATGGTTTTACATCAACATATTTATAGGCCATTAAGAGATTTTTCTTTTAACTCTAGCCTGTAACAGATCCAGGAGGTTTCACGAGGAGCCGTGGCAACTCCTAAAATGGTTGAGGGCCGCATATCTAACATGACCACCGGCAAAGAAAATGAACATTACAAACACGTAAAACTAGCAAAGTGGTATCCAGTAGGCAAAAATTGGGCAGAAAAATGCTGCAAGAAGCTTGGACTATCAAATTGAGCCGTGTAGGCACTGAAAAATCTCCAAGTGAATCCCTGGATCTGCCCCTGTGGACTGGTAAAATTAGTTTAATTACTTTATTTCCTATAGGAACAATTCTTATTGGGTGTCAGCATTTTGGATATTAACCGGAACACAAATTCTGCTGACCAGGCTTCTTTTGGAGCTTGTCCTTTGGCCAGGGGCGTATCCCAAATGCTGCTGTTTGGTAGTTCAAGTTGACTGCCCACCATTTCAATCAATCAATCAATCAATCAATCAATCAAGCAATCAAGCAATCAATCAATCAATCAATCAACCAATCAACAAACCAACCAACAAACCAACCAACCAACCAACCAATCAATCAATCAATCAATCAACCAATCAATCAATCAATCAATCAATAAGTCAACCAACCAACCAACCAACCAACCAATCAATCAATCTATCAATCAATCAGTCAATTTATTTATTTGCAAATTCACACAAACATTACACTTGGAATTGCAAAGAGGCACAAATAAGACAAACAATTCCTGCTTGTTATGTGTATATAATTTATAAAATACACATAAATTAAAAATAAACATTTAACACATCAATCGGGACGCAGAATGAACCAGGTCAAAAGAATATAATACACTACCACCAAGTTATGCGTTATAAATTGAAAACAAATATTCCTTATAACTTTTATTTTGAGTGTTTTACTATTTTGATGTCAAAAATGTTGGTTATAATTGAAAAAAAAATATTCCATAATTTTGGTCCATATATATGTAAAAATGTCAGACTAAAAGTTACTAGAGTGCTGTATGAATATATAATATTTATATTGAGTTATTGCGCATTTGAACTTAACATAATGCGGTAGTTCAGTTTTTTTTAACACTTAACATAAAAACTAATACATTGACCTTATGGATATCGTATATAATTAGCATATTCAGGTTTTTCATTAGTCGTACAGATGTTTTCCTCGAGCTGAAGAATGCAATAACTCTTGCAGCTCTTTTACAAGTTTATACAAGGTAACTGGTGTAGTAATGTAGTTTATTTTTTGCATTTCCTTTTCAATTACTAATGTTATAGAAACTTACGTTACAAACTCTGACAGCATCTTCATAACCCCGGACACTGCTTCGTAACTGGTAACAGTTTGATCCAATTTTCATAAATCCGATTGGGCAGTCGACTGAACAGAGAAAATGTACACACACTGATTACTGCATTAAGATGTCATAACTTATAGGCACCTACTACGAAATTTCAATTAGGATAAACTTTTAAGATGATCCATATTCTTATCTTTGTTGACTTGTAGGTTCATAATACAAATAAATGGATGTTATTAAATATATTATTATTGATATACAAAGGTAGCTCCCCAGTAATGCTTGTCGGTGAAACATTACTGATTACATTGATAGGTCGGTTTGTCGATTGGGTAAAGGATGCATCTTATTATAACTGTGATCTGGTTATATTAAGGAGATTTTCAACTTCGCGAAATACCGGTAGAATAACAGAAAAAAATACGTCATAAATACTACAACAAAAACGGCACGTTATAAATTCATTTAAATGTTGAGTTGAACACCATTCAATATCTTTTACAGGCGATCAGTCTTCCAACGGTAATTAACTATTCGTAAGTAGAAAATTGGATGCATTTTTTAACTCTTTTATCAACTTACAAAAACAAATGTATGACGTATCCGTTTTCATTGTTGTACAGTATTTCGTAAAGTGATGAAAACTTCCTATTATCCATATTATTGTCCTAGGATTACTACCGTAAACTTACAATCGTAAACTGTCGGTGGCGGAGTCTGCAACAACGGTTTGATAGCAAACACTATATTTCCCTGATTTTCACCGTCGTCTGTCTCCAATCTATTCTGGATCAGTTCCGGTGACGTCATTCCCCACCAATTAAGGGCAGCATGTATGCGTTTGTTCGTGTTGTCATCGAAAAGTGCTGTCATCTCCACAGCATTATGAAGATCAGTAAAAGAATTTTGAGTAAATAGGAAATTTGAGCCCTTGCCGTTGATGGAAATTGTTGGTTTGTGCTTAACTTTGTTAAAGAAAAATGAATTGGCGACCATTACCAGATTATCGATTGATTTGATACCAGTCCAATCTAGTGTCTTTCCATTATTCTCTCTTATCAAGTTCTTTTCGATGCTTAGTTTTACACCCGATACTGCAATAACGCTTGAGTCAGCTGCAGCTGTATTGTTTTCTATGATGTTTCCGCTAACCAGAGCTGATACGGTGTCAATCGAAGCTTCGTAGTGAGACGAAACAACTAGAGTATTAGCTCCAACGTTCGACGAAAATTCATTGTCTGTTATCGCGACCGAAATGTGCTTAGCCTTTATTTCGTTTGATTTACCAATATCAATTGAAAGAGCACCAAACGAGTTGTGTTCGAATAAGCACTGTGAGATGTTAAGATTCCCGCCACTGTTAACAACAAGAACAGCTGCCTTCTGATCGTCTGCTATTGAATCGTCATTGTTATGAATAATATGAGACTGACCAATCTCAAGAGTTGCTCCTAATCCAGTAAACAATAAGGCATTTCTCTTGGAATGAGCAATTGTTGATGTAGATATTATGTGACTCATTTCACCTAAAAAAACGAAACAAATATGGTTGTTAAAGACCCAAAATCTCTAAAATTTAATAAACTCCTTCGAAATGTTAGGCCTACCTATTTATTATTTCTAAAGTAATAGACCTAAAACATTGTTAGTAATCTGCACAGTTTTCAAGTTTTATTTTCAAGTAGAAAAAAAAAGTTATTGTAGTCTTTTAGGCTAGGCATACATAATTTATTTTATAATTGCCCGTTGCTAAGCTAGTAGAATTTAGATCGTGTGGATGATATTTATCTTCTCTAAGAGCTGTTTAGTGCAAACAACACGCAATCACCATATTAGATAGCTCTTCGTTACTAGATTTAGAAATATGGCAGATAAGTATTATATTTATCAATGTGCGACACACTGCATTCACTCTGAGCATTACAGAAGTAAAGTTAATGAACATCTCCGTTATTTTGTACTATTAAAATCCTACTGGTAATTAACTAACACATAAAGTACACATACATAAAACATTTCATTTAACAGTTTCTCAATCTTAACAATAGTAAAACAAAACAAAATATAGGTGCATATTCCAATATTAAATTTTACTCTATGTTGTTGAACTTACCTTCTGTTTTTATTGTTATTTCAAATAAATAATACCGCTTGATTGATCCTGCATTATACAGCATTTTCAAGGTAACTGTGCCTCCTGTAGATTCTATTGACAGCGAATCATCTGTCGAAGCCCGAGTAAACTGGCCAATGACATTTCCATCGTATTCACTTCCATCATAAAGCGTCAACGTGTCCTTTCCTGGTGTAAAGTATATGCGACGCACAGCAACGTTAAGACGTGTGCCGACATCTGCACTTCGTATAATTACCGTGCAGTCTGAATTTCTTTCTGAATATCTATCGAAGTAACCCATCAAAAACTTAGAAACCGTGATGTCGTTCATCGAGCAGATATCATGTAAACCGACATGCTCATTTGCATATACACCACCCGTAAAACCAATTATTTGTAATCCAATGTCGTTTTCAAGTAATTCGACGCTATCAAACACAGTTTCAGTGATATCGGTTCCGCGCGTTAATATTATTCCATGAGATGCGCTGCCATTCACCAGAACTCTTTCAACATTGAATGGCAACAACGGTGTTAAAATCTCGATTCCTTTGGACACAGAGTTATATATCCTGACATCTTCGATGATAGGACTTACGTGACTTAGACTAAGTGCTGCACCGTCGTTATTATGCAAATAGCCAGCGTCATAAATGTCCACATGTCGTAGTTTCACAGATTTCTCTTTGGTTGATGCAACCTTTGAAGATTCTGATTTTTTAATTGTAGATGTTGACATTATACGAAGCCCTCCCCAGGCTAAACCCAACTGCGTTACTGATGAACTAATGCACATCAGACCAACATCAAATTCATCTCGGCAGACTGTAGCGTTCATAAAACAATCGCTAAGGTCTAATTCATTTCCTCGGCAACTGACTGTTGAATTGATGATTTTAGAAGAAGTTCCATCAAAAGTGCTTGTTGACCATTGGTTACTAACTGGCGGTGCGTACCCCAGTTGCCCACATGCTACTGTGGCTTCAGACATTGTCCACGATTGTCTACATAATCTAAACCACTCCTTATCAACTAACATCTCCAGTCGACCCTCTGATGGTATCGTACCACCAATGAGCCGTAAGGTTGGATTCCTTTTCATCTTACTTCGAATAGATTCCATTTTAATTACATTACTTTCTTGTCCTTCAGCAACCAAATCTCCGAGAACCAAAATTCCAATATTTGGATAGAATTGTAAGACAACACCAGGTTCAATTGTAAGTACTGAACCTTGTAGAACAGTGATGTCCCTTTTAATCTCATATGGACTCTGTTGTAAGGAAAGTGTTAAGTCATTTTTAATCTTTCCTCCAGTAAATTTACTATTGTCATTCAACAGCGAACTATTTTCCATAAAATTGCCTTTTCCGTATATTTCGTTCGAAGTTAAATACGGTGAATGCTCAATGCTGACAATATCGTTTCGATCGCTTATGTCGATGATTCTATCCTCGATGACACCATTATCTATAGTACCCCACCAGTTATACGTTGCATTGATAATATCAAATGACTCATCAAATAGTATAGCGTTGCTGCAGATTTCTAACAAGAAATCCTGGTTGGTCATAATGTTATAGCCAACGAATCCACGCGGTATGTCAATCTTTACGGCGCAGGATAATTCACCTATATGTCTTGTATCTGGTTTATTGGAAGTTATGTTGTTATACGTAATCATCAAAGAATCTGATAAAATCTTTGACCGATGAATCTGTCTACTATCAATTACATATATAACACTATGTCCTTCATTGTTTATGAACGTATTATATGAGATCTGTACTGTCCCAACATCTCCAGATATTCGTATGAAATCGTCTATTTCTGCATTATTACTATCAAATATATTCTTGGATATATTTAACAGACAGTGATTTTCAATTATTCCTGTCTGGATCGAAGGACCTTTGTTTGCATAAAAAATGTTCCCAATGATCTGTGCCTCTATAGACCCATCAACAATGTTTATTAAAATCCCCTCGTTCTGATCAAAAGTACAACCAGACACTAATAAAGACTGTCTTTTGTAGGCCATAGTTGGAGAATCCAGTTTGATAACGTTCGCATTCTCCTGAAATGTGCAGTCAATAATTTTCCAATCACGTGTTCTTTTAATTGATTGGGCTTTGGCAAATTCGCGCAAGTGCATGACGATGTAAGTGGGACCCGTGAAGTGCGTAGACTCAATGTGGCCGAATATTTCCCTAGAAATCGGTGTTGTACTCGACGCATCAAGGGCACGGTCTCTTGCTGAAATAAAACTGTTGTTTACGTAGATATTCCCAGAGAAGTCATTCATTTCGATGCCACGCATACTCTGTAGAATTACGACATCTTCAATAAACACTGATTCATTACAACCAGTGAGTCTTATTGTAACGTAATTTCCAGTAAAATTGCATCCCATAATGTTTAGCATTTTCTTGAGTCTTGGTTCGTCTCTAACGTGTATTGCACTCAACGAGCTGTTTGCGATACGTGAAAAAAGCACACGTATAGCAATTTGTGCATTTTCTCCTAAAGTGTAACGTCCAGCTATTTCTATTCCAACTTCACTAGACATCAGATCGCTATCAACCATCGTGAACTGTCCAGCGAATGATTCCATCTGAATTCCAGTTCCGACGTTCAAGATCGTGACGTTATCAATTGTTACAGTGCCGTGTCCTTGGAGAGTTATTCCGTTTGCCACATTATTAAATCTCATCGTTGATTGGGTCACGTTCAACGAGTGATGTCGCTCTAAGTAGTTTACCTCGATGCCACTACCTGATCCTTCTATTTCTGATGAATTGAGTTCCATGTTTAAAATTGAAAATAAAGACAGATACTGCTGATCTATAATTGGATTAGCTAAATAAAAAAAAATAAAATTAACAAATTAATTCTTACTAACGTAGTTCATCAAAATAGCAAGAATAATCTATAGGTAGTGTTAAGCTTTATGTTGAACCTACTTTTTAATGGAATATTTCATCATAATTTTATTTAAATGAACATTTCATTTTTTAAACAATGTTTCTAGATTGATCTTGTGTCTATAAGGATGTCTGTCAGTAAAAATATAGTGTCAATACTAGGAATTGAAGAAAACTGAGACAATAAAGAATTTTTTTTATTAGTAGTGGAATAATTAAAGATCAGCTGGTCTGGTATTTGAAAAATCTGTAAATATTTCCTCCGTGACACTATAATGCGACACAAACTGCAAACTGTTGTTTGCGCATGAGGAAAGTCGCGTGGAGCGACGTAAAACAGTGCACAAAAATAGGAGCGTTTTATGTGCATATAGATTAGCCTGTCTCACAGGCCTTATGGTTGGGTTAGCCATTTTTTATGGCTTTTTAGGCGCTATTGACGTCCCATACCCACTTAGGCCTATTTTAGTTTAGCCATAAGGCATGTTAAACCAAATCATGCGTGACCATTCGCACCCAAAATACGGGTGCAAATGATCACGCTTGATTGAATTCGAAAGTCACGTGATACCATTGCATCACACATTCTAATCAAAGTTTGGCGTTCGGAATTTTATCTAGCCGGGCCTAGGCTGGGGTCTACCCTAGGCCTAGGCAACATGATGAAGGATTGCAAACTGCACGAGAAATAAGAACTGAGTTTTTTTTATATGAATAGGACAAAATTACAATTATGAGAATACTTTTCATGTATGATTTGTTCAAGTTGTTTGGTATTCATCTGAACTAGTGGTGGACTTAGATTGTTCATTCGAAAGGGAAGCATTTTGATTGGTTGACTCTACTAGTAATTGTTTATTTCGATCCGCCTACTTTTTAAATAGTGATGGGCGCGAATAAACCATCCTGATAACCTGGAGAAGCATTTTACAAGTCGCTTGTACAAATTAGTTTGCTTTGATTATAACTTTAAAACACTGTTTTCAATACCGTCCCCATTATAAGACGACATTGAAAAAATTGAAATGTCACGCATCGGGTATTTTTGACATTAAAGTAACTGATGCCATATATTTGTTTGGTTAAATGACGGTAAAGTATCTTACTGATAAATTAAAACTCGTGAAAGACTTTTTGATATAATGTGAAGTAAGCCTACTTTAAAATATGTATCATATATTATAGTATTTTATATTACCTGGCAACGCTTGAATGAACACCATGAGTTCTCCAACATCCGGTTGGTTTTGGCTACTTGTATATTTCAGTACAAGAGTTGATCCTGTTGGAATGATAGCGAATGTTCCTTGGTTATATTCGTTTAAGGTTAATAATGCATCGTTACCGCTCTCATCGACATAATATATTGAAAATGTCTCTCCCTTCAATAATATTGCACGTACAACATGTACACCAATTGAAAACCCGTCGTCTACAGAGATAGAGTCAATACATGGCTGGCTGTCATCTACCATTCCGTTCTCTAGGTAAAAATACATTACGTCATTTGGTTTCAAAGACATGTTTCCAAAACACTGATGCTTCGCAAAATCAATAGTCTGCTGTTCGTTGAATTCGATTAGTCTAGTACTTGTAAATCCTTCGTAAAGAACACCTCGACTACATTCATTTACGGTTATGTTGTTAAGGGCCAAAGGCGGCAACGTTGCTTTAAACGCATACATTTCGTCGTGACAATCATTGATTGTTATATTTGTTGGCTGCGCATTTGTGTTAAAAGGATCCGAAGTCAAAACCATAATGCCAGCTAGTGAGCTTGAAATCATGATGTTGTTTATTCTATGCCTGTTGTAATCCATGTGAATGGCAGGAGCTACATGGAATGTTTCATCGAATTGGCTACCGGCGTCATTTATGATCACATTATTAATCACAGAAGGCATGGCATCGAAAAACAATCTCACCCCAGCCCATTTTACTGGAACACATTTAAGGTAAACCTGGTTACCACTAGTACATGGTTTAGAAAGTGTGGCTTGTACGTTACAGTTGAGGTCTGTACTAGTGCACGGGGCACCATCGTCTAGATACTCGTATCCATTCATGCCTTGGTAACCAAGCTTTATGCATATTTGATGTAGACTCGCGTCATCGTTGTCAACACATGAAGGTTGCCAAGTTCCCTCACGGTTTTCTAGTAAGATTCCTTCTGACCTATCTTCACTAACAGCTAGTTTATGTACGGTTTCATCAACACTTCTAGAAGTGTTCTTCAATGACAATTCAATAGGGTTAGTTATGTTACCAGCAAAATGAATCATTCCACGAACTTGTATTCCAATATAAGGATGGAATTGGATTTTCACACCTGGTTCCAATTTTAGGATACATCCATGGCAAACTACGATATTTTTGTCAGCCACATATGGTTTATTTTTAGCCTGAAGTGTAATATTTCTATTCATTAAACCTCCGATAACATAGCCATTCCGAATAAACGAAGAATTGTCCACAGCTCGCCGAAGAATGACGTCACTTTTATTAGGAGACCCTAGATATGGGAAGTAGTCAACCAATGCCAAATTCATTTGGTCGTGTTTATCAAGTATTCCCTCTTGAATATTTTCTTCGACATCTGACCCCCACCAATTAAACTGTGCAGGAATGATTGTTGTTGGTTCCTCAAACTCGATTATCAATTTTATTTCAAACATATCCATCAAAAAGTTATGACGAAACAAAACATTTTCTACTGCCAATAACAACGAACTTGACTGTTGGTTACCAACTGAAGTCACCAATGGTGCATTGTCGACAAATATATTTTCCTGTATAGATACAAGACCAGCAACATGTGATGAGATTTCATCACCTGATATTTTAATCACGTGTGTGCATGTTATGTTTTGGAATACGTTATTGAATATGGAAGCTGTTCCCCCAGGAGCAGACTCTTCCACATGAATTCCAATACCTGTGGTACTTGAATGAAAAGTGTTGTTAATAATGCGTAAGTAACACCCAATGCAGTTTGAATAATTACTAGAAATTAGAGATTCACTTGAAATACTTGCTGACATGATATTGTTCTCAATCAGTATCTTAGTTGCTTCTGTTATTCCAGAATATAATGAAGCCCAACTGTTCCCTTCAAAAACGTTGTTGCGAACTACTAAAACAATGCCTGCATCGCGATGATTTACCAAATCTGTGGTTACCACTAAACCACCACCATCATTTTCAGCTATGTAATTATCTAATATCTCCACGTTAATGTTGGCAGAATTAAGCAGGATTCCTTCTTTTTTATTATCTAGTATTGTTGAACCTGTCACCGATACCTTAATGTTACTAGTCTCTACTCCACGTATGAGTTGACTGTAAAAGCCAACTCCATTACTGTTCAAAGAACAATTAGTTATTCCGACAATTCCACTTGTGTGTACTAAAATCCCAGCGAATTCATTTCTTTCGGCTACCAACGACTCTATCTGGATTTCTTCGGCTCCCACAAGTTCCACACCATTCCACTCATTATCAACAACTAGTAAGTTCCGAATAATGACATCGATTGTGTCCAAATGGGTGCCCATTCCATTTAACCGATTGTTATGAATATATACATCGTTCATTTCGAATGTGTTCATCATTTCTGTATACAGAAAAAAATGAAGACAAGTCATATTATGAAATTGAATAATAATGCACTGAGTTTGACCATAACGGATTGGTCATCCTACAGAATGTGTGTGCTGTGTGCTTTCAGTCTCAAAACCTCCATTAAAGTACTCTATTAGCTATACATCAACCTTTTAAATCCATGAGATGTTATATGCAATAAATGGAATGAAATTGAATTCAGTGGAATGAATGGCATGGATAATATATATTTTAATTTTGTTACAGTGTGATCGCTGACACGGGATCCTTTACGAAAATAAAAATGGTGTCTGGTGTCAATGTATCACGAGGTGGGAAGAAAATGTTGTACAGACGGACAAAGATAGAATCGGCAGGGTAGGAAGGTAGAGACGATGGTTGACGAGAGCAAGAGGCCGCTACAGTCTATCATCTTCATGGAACGTGTAGATAGACTGCTATCCAATGCATATCCGTTTTAGCGAGCATTTTAAACCACCGGCCTCCACTAACAAACCGCCACCTTCTCTTCTGTTTAACCCAGGGAATTAGCAACATCACAATGTCAATTCTATATCTGTAAATAAATGTTATTTGTATTCTTATGATATTATTCTTATTATTATATTGGAAAGATTAAACGTTGTGTTTTTGAATGTGTTCTGTACTTTGGAAGCAATTGATTTCCTTTTGAGGAAGAATACACCACATCGAATCTCTTACGCCAGGATGTACGGCATGGTTTTATGCAGTATTTTAAATTTTGAAGAAAAAATACCTTCATAAACAGTAAAAAATAGCTGTAGACTCCTACGCATGGAAAGGGAAGAAGACAACGGCTTTGCTTGGATCCAGAGATTCGACCCAGTACTAACAATATACTTTGTAGAACTGAAGCTACTAGCGATTAGTGGCGCCGTCGAGTTGTCTCCATCTCGCACTGCATATATATAACCAAAATTTTCATAGAACCGTAAGTATATACGCTGTCCTTCGGTTGTACGAAACACCTGTAATGTAGTTTATCAAAATATAATTATATATAATAACATCTACATCATAATTATACGAACATTATCTTTGCGGGGTCTATACATTTATACTGTATGCGTACTTGTCGTAAAAGCATCAAGAATGACCACCAAGAGGGAACTATTTAGTATTACAAAGGAACAGTGAAGCTGTTCCCTGGTAATACTAGAAACGATTTGATAATATAGGTAGTTTCTTAAATGATTGCTTAATAAAGCTGAAATAAGAGATGATCTATTTGTTAATGTGGTTTCTTAATATACGTGATAAACTATGGAAATATAAGTACTGTGGTCGGGCAACAGAAAGTGTCCCTTGATAAGTAATTGCACAACGCAAGAAGATACATACAGTTGAACCTCCCGTAAGCCGACACCCTCGGGTCCGGAAAAAGTGTCCGCTTATGGGAGGTGTCCGCTTACGAGAATTTCAGCCAATAGAGGTCCAAAGTTGTAAAATTATGTATAGGTCCTTATGTATGACATTTCACGGTCTTCTCAACACAAATGGCCTCTCAAATTTCTAGAAACCGCATTCTATATTTTATTAAATATTTTTTTTTTATCATTTTTAAGATTGGTTCAGTAATATGAGTCACAGCCATAACAGTTTAGGGACGATTTTTTCCAGAAATGTGTATGTTGTACAAAAAAATCACCGTAATTTCCGGAGTGTCCGCTTATGAGAGGTAAATTAACATACAAAAAATCTAAATTTTAAGACAAAAAGTTTCCGCGTCCGCTTACGGGAGGTGTCCGCTTACGGGAGGTACCAATTGCACTGATTTGATAGGAAGAACAAACGGGTCTTTGAATTAGTGTCCGTTATAGGAGGTGTACGCTTACGGGAGGTGTCCGCACTGGGAGGTTCAACTGTAATTGGAGACAGCCCATGGATGTGTCCTTTTAATGGAGGCACTTCAGTAAGAGCTTTGAAGTGGTCATTATTGGTAAGGTGCCATTTATTAGTTGGTGGTTGCCCAAAGACATGTTATAAAGGGTGTATCACAAGATGGTGGTCGCTTATTGGAGATATTTCAATTAAATTGAGTGGTCTATTAAAAAAGTTGTCTCATTACGAATGGTTATAATAAATCTTTGAAGTCTACAAAAATGTGGACTCGTGATAGTCATTTAACAGAAATGTTCCATCCTCTTTTTAACTAAACTTCATCCCTTTGCAGGTAGGTTATTTCTTAATTTCTTTTACTTTTCATTGTCTTACAATACTAAATAAATTACATACGTTTCATTCCATTTTCTCTTCTTCCATCTCTTAATGCTGACCCTGATAATTTAAACATTGGTCAAATCTGAAATTTCCTGTATATGATTTAATCACTTTAATTGTATGTTCTGTATATGTATTTTTTAAATGTATGTATATGTATATATTTTGTATATGTATATGTATATGTGTTGTGGGTGTGTGTATGTGTGTGTATATATATGTGTATGTATATGAATATGTATATGTATGTTAAAACGTATACAGTATGTAATTTAAGCGGATCATAGTAGATGGCTTATGAAGCAATAAATTGAACAGAATTGAATTAAAATATCTATAAATTGTATACATACCGTTTCACAGGCTGCTGCACTATTACTTTGAATATACACAGGATATGTAATATCATCTATATTACATAATTTATCATGTATATTGTAAATGTCGACCGGGAAAGATTTTTCAATAATATTTAATCCTCCTAATCCGTTATGGCCAAATTCCGACGCAGAAATCACCAAGCGACCAGCTACCATCATACTTAATAACAACCCAACACCATTGTTATAGGAGAATGTACTATTAGCGATTATTGTTTCCGTCGGATTAGCTAGAAGACTCACTCCGTCGCCGAAGGAATATTTCACCTGTACTGAAGTAAAACTCGGTGGTATACCGTATGATTCTATCGCAGGCCGTCTACGTAAGTCATCAGTTATCCCTGCACCGTAAACCTCGAGATGGTCAAGATGGGATTTAGATCTAAATGTTTTGATACCGTTCCATAGTTCTTCTTCGGCATCTGCGTTATCCCACGTTATTCCCGCCCAAGTAGCGTTGCTGTTGTTTTCCTCGGTAACCTCACATTTCAAGCTAACTACTGATCGACCATCACCTAATTATAAAAAACACAAACAAGACAAGCGTTATGATTGCAAACGATTTTGTTTTATCAATAACATAAATAAGCATATGCAGCGACGGAGCCAGAATTTCCGAGACAGAACGGCAACGCCTCCGTTTTTACGTGGTTTTTCACCTGTAAACACTAAAGAACTCAGTACATCTTTCTAGACGAGTAGGGTGCTACCCCGGTGTACTGGTCCATACACAACCCCTGTCGTGGACAGAAGGATATGCGCTAAATAGTAGCTGCGATGACATGACGTGACTCTTAGGGGCGTAGAAAGTCATAGGAATGTGTAACATCTGGTTCACAGCGCCTTGAGGCTCTACTGTGTAAGGCGCTATATAACTCTAATTACATTATACTAAATGAAAATTTTCCCCCGACGAAACATAAAATTTCTCCCCGACGGGGTGCAAAGTTAATTGACTGGGGGCCGTATCCCCTGTAGCACCACTGAGCATATTTAGGTTATTTATGTTAAAAATGAAATAATTTCATCTGGATCCATAGAAAATTAATATGTACCGTAATTGTGTTCATCCAATGTACTTTTTTACTTATTTATTATTATCTATCAACAAAAAGAAATCTTCATTATCCCTTTTAAAGTTAAAATCAACAAGGCCAAGCTCATCTTCTTTTGATTGTTTTCTTTATCTAGACTCAATTTTTATAATTATTATTTCTTTACTATGAATTTTATATTTTATGAAATTGTGATTTTTACGCCTTTTCATATAGTGGAGTTTGTTAGGGCTAACCTTATGGGCTGTTTAGTCCAATTTCTTCCAAAAGCACCTAATTTTGTATAGGTTTCACACTCCATACCATACTGACTTCTGCCGGGCGCCAAGGAAATTTACCTGAAAGGGTTACCTAATTTGCAAAATAAAAAATGGAATAGGCCTATCTTCAAAACTGCTAATCAAAAAGACATGAAATTGGTTTCAAATAGTTCAGAAGATACGTATTTATATTAGCTCTAATGAAACATTTGTTAACTATACTTTTGACCTTTGATCTAAATTTAGATACATTACCATAACTCGATAACGAGTCGCCATAGGACCTTGTTTTGCGCCAAACAGTTCAGACCATATATTTTATATTTGCCCTAATGAAATATTTTGTCCGTATTTGACTGGAAAAGCCATTATTGACTCTTGACAAATTTTGCATACAGATGCATAAATCGGCTTAAGCCTTTGATAAAATCATCATATCTTCTAAACGACTGTTCATAAAAATATAACATTTGTGTCAACTTGTTCAGAAAATACACATTCACATTCGACCTAATGAAACATTTTTATGAAAAGGGGACAGGAAAAACTACTTTTGACCTTTAACCTCAAATCAAAGGCATAACTCACGAGTCATTATAGATCTTTGCTTTTTGCTTCAAAATGTTCCAAATATGTATTTTTCTATTAAGTTTATTATTTTGTCTATAGTTGACCATCACATCCTTCACAATGTTGTTCATGGTGGAAAAGGCTTTATTTATCCTTGACATGTATTTCCCTTAAAAACGCATTAAGACCTGTCTTTAATTTTGGTACTTAGGCCATTATTTGTTAGGCCTAGGCCTACTCTTTGCTTTTTTGTTCTTGTTATCTGATGTTATGTTATATGGACATGAAATTCCAAAATAAACGATGAATGAATGAATGAATGAATGTTGACTTACTTTGTGATGAAAGCACCATATCTTCTGAACCACTAATCATGGAAAGGCAATAATAGTGTTAAAATGTTTAACTAGACAATCGTAAGGCCTATACAATCTAATGAAAATACAGTATTTGTTTCAAAGGGCCGGAAATGCAACTTTTGAACTTTGACCTGAATTTAAAGGCAGAATCCTTACACCATAACAAAAGTCCTCACAGAGCTTGCTTCTTGTGCCGTTTTTTAGAACGGTTATTGTCATATTAGTAAATAGTTCGATGTCTGACTACAAAAAACGTTTAGCTCTGATCTATATTTCCCATAATGCATATGATTAATGACTCGATCTTTGTTAGTATGCATGAGAACATTTTTCTGGAACCCGGCAAAAATCTAAATGTTATATGGAAGGTAATCTATGTATAAGATTTTGTGCTTCTGGAGGAATTTGAACGAAAATATCCCTAACAGCCCCAACTATTTGCAGAAATAACAAGCTAGAAAGACTTTTAAATCTATAGCATGGAAAAAGGTGCAAATGACCTAAAAACCACATATTAGGCCTAATTTAATTTTTTTACATCGATTGTTCTACATAAAGGAGACTTCAATTTTGGAATTCTTCAATAAATAGGCCGAGCAATGTGAGGAACTTTAAATAATCATCATGAAAATACATATTTTATTATCATGTTTGAATTTTATTATGGGAGAAAATTGTTTCCGTATACAATCAAATGAAATACAAATTGGACTGATCAAACGAAATTATTTCAATTTTTTGTATTTAACAAAGTAAAGATTTTAATGGTGATTATTTAAATCCTGTCACATTGGTAGGCCTGGTTATGGAAGAAAAATATCTCTAGATAACATATTTTGAACTCTGTCATAACGTTAAATGAATTTACATAGAATTGTTAAAAAATAATGCACTACACTGAGCAAGGTTGGGCTAAGAAATCGTTTTTGTTTCATATAATATGAATTTAATACAACCATGTCCAAACGTTGCGGATTTAGAGAGTTTTGTTAAAAAGGTAGCCTACATCAAACAAAATGAACGATAGGTAGACGTGAAAATGTCTCAGTCGTAATAAATGGTGACATTTGAAACGCATATTAATAAAGGTAAGAGTGACATTCATAAGGATCATAAGGAATTATTCTGAAATGTTTTCATCTCAACATCGACATTTTCCTTTAATTTTTTTTTGCTCAATCACTTCAATGACTACAACATAATTTACACATAATTTACTATTTTTCAATAAGTAGTTTAAGCAAGTATTGTTTGTATCCTTTTCAAAAGTGCCATAAAAACTGTGATTCCATGTCACGAAATTTAGATATTAATGGAGACATGTTGAAAATTAAGATGCCTGGTATTAGCAATTGATTTATACTACTAGTTTTAAAAAGGCTGCTACGAAATGTGTTCCAATCTCTAACGTGAGGGTTCATTTCAATGTTGATTTAGGACCCCGTGTCCCTAAAAAATATAAATATTGCGAATTAATCATTTGTCCCGTCATGTTATACTTACACTCAATGTCTTCAATCGTGTAATAAGATTGATAATCATACGTTTCGTAATTACATTCTGTGAATGAAGATTCGTTACCATGGCAGATAAAATCGTACAACGTGCCTATACTCAGCCAAAAGCGATCATCATCTAAGAAAACTGGATACATCTCACATGAGTTGTAGCCTAGTATACGGCCAGCTAGAGCTGTTTCTATTTTATCATCCCAACTACTGCTACATACCATCAACCATCGCCCATATACAAAGAACTCCAGCTTCCCTTCACTAACCGTTGGTCCACCGGTAAGCCTTATATCTAATGGCACCGACGGCCGCTCTGTTGGGATAATGTTACTCCCTTCCGGTTCAAAAACTACTCCCTTGTCTTCTGTTCCCAAAACTAATAGGCTTCCCCTAACAGTCATTCCTGTACCCTTTCGAAATTGTAACCGGCAACCAGGTTCTATAGTTAACGTAGTATTACGTAAAATTGTCAACATAGTTGTGACTCTATATGCGCTAGATGAGTCATTTAAAGTGGTATCCTCAGAAATGTCACCTCCAAGTTCTTCAATACTGGTTATGTTAAGACCGAAAATACAGTTAGTAAAAACAAAACATATCCATAAAACACTGGGTATATATTCCATGGTGCTTTGAAGAAATACAATTAATTATTGGTTAAAAAGCTTATTTAGTTGTTGCAATCTTGTAAAAAATAATGTAATTTATTATAATCCTAAGCAAACTTGATCATCGCATATGCCAATAGCATATGCTACTTGACAACGTTCCAAATGATATCATCATCTTCGTTATACTATTTTTCTTGCCTGCGTTTCTTTTTGTTCCAACAAATGCGATTTGCCCTCGACTCGATGTATTGATCTGTTACATTTAGTACTAATTTATAGGCTTTTGTCGATTATTTCCTATCAGTTCTAGATCACTTTCTACTAGCGTTAGCTCTCCCTGACATTCCATCTAGGGTCAACACAGCACGCTAGCGAACCGATCACTCCAGTATTGTGACACCCAAGATAATAATTGACGCAGTCGTGATGTAGTCTCGTTGCGGCTGCCCCCGCTGTGTAGTACGAACATTGACGTATTAAATCGCAAGATTTTTGAATTCCAAGGGCTAAGAAAGCGAAAGTTTAATCTATATAACCATCTAGAATAGATGCATCACTTCGCTACCGAAGAAAGGTAGAATGTAGCAAAGATGGACCATGCGGCATGTTGCTATACCTCCGGAATTATAGTGTAATAGAGCTCAATAATAATAATAATAGAGCTCAATATTCCTGATACTTCAAGTTAACGATAATAATTTAATATTTGTTTAATTCATAGTAGATTACCACTCTATTTATTCATTATCATCATATTCAAAACATATTTAGACCTATACCACAGTTCTGACCATATATTTCATTTTTTAACAATTGTTTAAAGATGTATTGTCACTTGAAAAATGACAAAAAATGGATTTTAAAATTAAGTTGCTTATTTTAAAGAAATACATAAGTTATGACCATGAAACTAGAAATTAGGGTATTTAAACAATATTTACCCATAC
>JAOTQE010019783.1:0-10545 GCA_025631205.1 Nesometra sesokonis | reverse complement strand
ACTGAGCGGAAACCTGTAAACAGCAGTGACTGAGCGGAAACCTGTAAACAGCAGTGACTGAGCGGAAACCTGTAAACAGCAGTGACTGAGCGGAAACCTGTAAACTACATACCTAATATTCCATCCTTGATTTATTGAATTCATCTTATGAATTAATTATTATAAACCTCCCAAATTAATTATTATAAACCTCCCAAATTAATTATTATAAACCTCCCAAATTAATTATTATAAACCTCCCAAATTCCTGTTAATTATTGTGCTCTAGAAGAACACGTTAGCAAGGATTAAAGCTAAGAAGATCATGATATCAGCTTCCTGGATGGTTCATATAGAACATCATGATAATGTATATGTTAAATCCTGAATAGGAACCAAGCTTGTATGAACCAAGGTAATGTTACCTTGGTGAACAGATTAATAAACAGTAATAAACAGTATACAGTATAAAATCATTAAAAAATATGAATAAGAAATCATTCACAAACCTTTGTCTTTCTCTGCCTGATTGGCCACAATCTCAACATTTGCAAAGATCAACTTTCTAAAAAATACACATTGGAATGATAGTATATTGAAGATCATTTATAAAGTTAATTCTCACCATTAAGCTAGAAATAAACTATACATGTGTGAAACTTTTCACATTTTAGTTTCTAGAGAATAACATCAAGCATCCTGTACAGTGTTCTCCCAATTGATAAATTTATAGGTAAACTGTCCAAAAAATATGACTAGTTAGGCATGGGTTCTGGGATTGTTTAGGCTCTACCCCATATACCTACATAAATATAGGTATCTATAAGCATTCCTGTATTCTCTGTAATACTAATGAGTAATGGAGGGCAACTAGTATATCAAAAATATATATAACTATTTTTCAATAAACAATTTTTGCTGGTAAATTGTAATTTTTACCTGCAAATTTTTGACTAAAATCATACTCAGGAAAACACTGCTGTATACTAGCAAGTATATGTCCAAACAAAATTGTTAATATTTTTAAGGGGGCCTTAATTTTAAGTATTTAATGAAATATACTTAAAGCCAGTTGAAAAGTGCTAAGGGAAAATGAAAATAGGTTAAGAAAACTAAGAATGGCATACAATTTTAGAGATTCAGAAGGCTTAAAAATATGTATATCAACCAAGCCAGACTGACCCAAAATTATGAAAATTAGGGTCGGCCCTTTTTGAAATTTTGGCTCAATACAAAAAATTATCTAAAAAGTTATAAGAATTACATAAAATTATCCATTAAATGATAAACAAATACTTAAAAGTTAATACCAAAAATTTAATTATAGGAAATTAAACAAACATTTTTTTAAGGCCTAATCGAGGATTATGTAATATTGGTAAGAATTTTGTTTAAACTCAACAACTTTCGTAATCAGTGCTGTAGCACAGAAAGTTATATTCAGTATAAAGATAGAATAAAAATAAACTATTTAGGATGGTGAAAGCTTAAGAAAGACTAAGTTTGCATGCATTCTTATGAGAGAGGGGTCAATTAGGGTATCTCTTTGCATGAGTACTGCACCCATTTCAACCTCACTTTTTATTATTTCAAGTCTGGGAAACCAAATTGATAGTCATTTATAACCACTTACTCCAAAGATCTAACATCTTTCCACTATTCAAACACCCAAGGGTGACCTGAGATGGAACTGAAACCAAGGTGGGGAAATATAAAGTTCAGTGGCGTAATCTGCTGGCTTTTATATTTAGCTAAATAGGTGACCTAAGTTTTCAGGATTTTTACATTTCTTCAATTTGGGTTGGGCAACACAAACATTTTTTTTGTGACCAGGCCTAATAATTAAGAAAGTTTGCAAAATTAGGAATTCCCAAATATTAAAGGGTGTCATTTTGAAAATGAATAAGAGGTGGAAATGAATTATAGGCAGAGGGATAGTTTACAGATGGTGTGGAGGTTTCCCATTAATGCTTTTACCTAAAAAACAAAACTACTGTTGCTCTATAAAGATGCCATTTAAGTCATTGTTGAATTATTTCAGGGCTTGAATTCAACAAAGGCACCAAGGCCATTTGCCTTGTGTGCCCTCTAATTTGGCCTCAGTGCCTTACAAAATTGACCATCATTAAGGCCACTTTGGCCTTGGTGCCCCTTATTTTCAGTAATACATGAGGATGCGATACAATTTGTACAAAATGGCGCCTGGTAATTCCCCTGTTGTACCCCTTAAAATCAAGCAAAAGATGGCCTTGTCCCTACAAAAAACAAATTTGAGGCCCATTAATTATATTCTTGACAGCATCCATTGGGATTGACAATGGCAAAATACCTGTTACAGAACAAAATATGCTTGAAATTTAATAGGGTCAAACTTACTTAACTGTGGAAGTATAAGGCTACATATATTATAAGACTAATTTTGGCAGGTGTAAAAATCACAATAGTTGGATTTTGTGTTGGCTGTCGGCTTAAAATTACATAGCTTACCTGGCATCTTTGATTGTAAACATTTCAACTCCAAACACCGCTCCCAGTTGGTCATTTTGACAATATACTTTTCTTGGGTCGGACTGATCGTACAGATGTGAGCCTTCTATATATTTAATTAAATACTGTAAGACCTAAGAAAAAAGCAATAAATAAATGACATAATTTTTTGACAACCTTGTGGCCAGAGGCTCTTTACCAGACAATATCTCTGCAACAATAAAGTGTCCTTAAATATGCCAACCCTTACCTCAAACTCATCATACCAGGAAGTGTCCATTACTGAGCCTCTAGTCACTTTGTTTTTAATCTAGAAACAGCTGGTAGAAGTCAAATTTAAATGAAGCTGGTGAGGTTATGTTTTCAGTTGTGTTGGTGGGTGTGTTGGTGTGTTTGTCTGTTCGCAGCATAACTTAAAGATGTATTGTCACTTGAAAAATGACAAAAATTTGATTTTGAAAATAACTTGCTTATCTTGAAGAAATACATAAGTTATGATGATGACACTAGAAATTAGGTTATTTTAAAATTATTTACCCCCAATATTGCAACATTATATGCTAAAAATTAGCAAAAAACATCAAAAAGGCTGGAAGCCTCTATATTTTTGATAATTTCTCACTGTAAATATCGTATTAAACAATTTTTAAATACACTAATTTCTATTCTCAAGTTCTTAACTTTGATGCTACTTTGACATGATCAAGTTAATTTCAGAATTAATATTGATGATTTTTTGGTCATTTTCATGTGACAATATATCTTTAAACAATAATTGACAGATTCTGACAAAACTGTCATGGAAGTTTACTAATGTCCCAAGGAACATTTTATTACATTTTTGTGAAGATCCGTAGACACATGGGCCTCTGGAAAACATACAGTGTCCAGTTTACGATCTGTAGTGCTATATAATGCTATACTAATTTTTCATGCAATTGGTAGTATCACGGTAGAATGGTTATCCTTATTGTAAACAACCAATCTCCTTTGTGTTGAACAAGCAATACCTTCCAAACTGTAGTTACCGAGTTCGAATCCACCTTTAAATGAAGTGTGTCCAAAGGGATATTAAGGGATAATACTATTATTTTTTTTTTGCAAGAACTAATCAGAACTGTACCTTAGTGGTTAACACTCCTGATGTTGAGTGTAAAACCAGCAAAAAAGATGCGTGTACAAAAGCTGTAACTGTTGGAACTGCATTTGCGAGAATTTAGGTCTCTCAGAGGTTTGCGCTCTCCGAGTGCTTTTAGTTATTAAATGCAACATTTACCATGTTAATTTAAAAAAGAAAAATTAGGATAACATTTTAAAGTAAAAAGTCTATGCATAATTCATGGTGCTATTTTAGATCATTGGTATTTGTTACATGACTGTTGACAAAACTATATTTCTATGGACCATACTGTAGTACGATCTTTAGTTAATATCACATTAATATCAAGTACAAAATTTTTCTGTAATAAATCAATAAAAAAAAATTCCAAGGAAAATTTGAGCAGTGTATATCCTACCTGTTGTGACGTGAAAACTTTGCCCTTTGCACCAACAGTTGATAAAAGATCTAAAAAAGCGGGCTTAGGCTGCACCTGCCAAATAAAATTATATAAAAGATAAAAATTATGAACATTTATTTCATCGATTACACAGTCAAAATTACTTAATACCCAGGTCAAAAACTTTCTAAGTTAAATTTACTTTTTTTTCTAATAGATAGGAATTAGGAAACAAAGGCCTAGTATTAAATAGAAATTCTAAATTGAAGTTGATTTTTGTAGGCACAGGCCAAGCGAAGATTATTTTTAACTTTCCTTGCCTAAACACCAGCTTCTACCCGTAGAAGACCTGGCTAGTCCTCGCCAATATTGGTAATTTTTGTGTTGAAGGCGAGAGAGTGGGTACCCCGTGGATGGATGTTGGGATAGCCAACCACCCCCCGGAAGGGGGCGTGGTCACCGACCGGCCCTCCTGCCTTAGGCAGGAGGGCCTAGTTCAAAGTTGGGGAACATCTATTATTAAGACTGCCAATTTTACGCCTTTTGCTCAGACCCTTACACACAGGAAATCGTCGTATTACCATTCTGTGTGAATGCTGGCATGGTTATGGTAACATTGCTGTATTTTTTGTGTGAAAGAGGCTTAATTTACAATTTCGATTGATGTTACATTATTTTTCAATGCCACTCTGGATTTAGGCCATGTTTGACTATAGTAACTTAATTTCATGAATAAATTTAAACTGTGTATACTACTGTAACACAATAAAGATACAAGCACATAAAGATTTATTATGTATATTTATGTATATTTACAACAAATGTAGGGCAGGGATCATCATTTAAGTAATTTTTTCACTTATTCGAAAAAATTAAAATTTTGTTGAAAATTATAAAACTACACATTATCTGTAAAATTTAAAAAAAACCCAGACTCTTATGATATTTGGTTGTAAAGTTTAAAATAAACATTTTTTTAATCATAATTTAGAAAAAATGTAATGTAGTATGAAAGTTGAAACTGTGTTTAAAAAAGAAATAATTGAAAAATTTTTTTTTTGTTTTTGCCTATTGTGGAGATCTAGGTATTGTAGCCTTTTGACTTGGATCTGCCACATTATATTCAAGGATATTCCATGAGCAAACCAAATTTGACTAATATTACAATTGCAAAAAAACAAACACAAGGCATGATAATGTTTACCTACCAGCAGTTTATTATTTGGTAGTTTATGCTCCGGTTTCAATTCTTTGGCCAATACTGTGGCCATAATAATAGTTTTTGGATCATATTGTGACGTGCCAGGCTGACTTGACGAGGAATGCCGGTGTTTTCGTCCCATGTTGTTCCTATTACTGAAAATAAAGCAAAAAGCATAATAATTTTAATAAAAAAATTTGCCTCCCTTCATCACTAATTTAGGTAAGAATCACTGGTTCTTGAGCAGTAAATTATTTTTAAACATGCAACTCAACTACTTATTTAACTTTTACCACTTATTAATTATAAAGATACAGTATACCTGAAATTACCATAAGTATATGGTACATTCGAAGGATTTAATAAAGTGCACAGAATACATATGAATTTGATGATACAGTCAACCTCCTCATTTACGAACTTCTCATTTACAAACCTTCTATTTTGCAAACACTATTCAGTCAATTACATCATTAAAATAATGGCCAATGATGTAATTATCTGAAAATTTATCATTGATAATTCTCTGGGTTTTTTCTCCTAATTTAATTAACTTTTTTGTAACAACCAAGAGCACATAATAAACAAATAAATAATATTTTAATATTTTATTTATATTTTTCATGAAACTTCTCATTTACGAACTTTCTCATTTATAAACACCTTCCAGCCCGAAGGGTGTATAAATGATAAGGTCGACTGTATTCTAAACGATTATGGACAGAATGTGCTTTCTAACTTCTATATAAAAAACAAGGCTTAAATTTAACCACGGTAACAAAGCTATTTGCTTCTTGTGTCTTTTAAAAAACAGATCATCAATACCACCTTGGCCTCATTGCCCTTATTCTCAGTACCTATTGTACATAGGCCTAGTACATCAGGATACAATTAGTACAAAATGACCTTGCCGCTTTAAATTTAACAGAGTTTACTATCATGAAGACACAGAGTTACTCATCTGCTAGCAAGTTACTGTTTCAACATGGCTTTCATCATCACATACATATTCTACTGTACAGGGGTAAATGTTTGTCATCATCGTGAATCATTAAGTCTTGATCAAAAACAATTGCAAAGTGTTGTATACCAAACAACTTTTTTACAATGATGCTGAAAATCGTAAAAAGAGGAGGGAATAAACATCACCATGTAGTGAAAGGGTTAAATGTGGATACTGGACCTCTTTACATTGAAAAACATGGGACAGTAGAAAAAATATAAAATTAGCAGAGATAACCAGCATCCAAGACGGCACACAGCTCAGAGGTATGCAGTGTGGGATGCCCACTTTGCTGGGGTGTCTCCAAAACGAAGACTGAAGACCCAGAAACGAAGACGCTAATTTTCACTTCTAATATGATGATTATGAGTTATCAAAAGATCGATATTACGAGATGCTGAGAGGCTTGGTTAAGAATTATGCAAAGGTCTTCGATTTGGAGACATCTATTAGGCCTCATAAAAAAATTATTAATCACCCCGCGCGCATTACTTTTGGGGAAATCCTGATTTTTTTTACTCATTTTACTATTCAAACGATCGTTTTTTTCACTTTAATTTGATCGATTCTCGAGCTCACAACGATGTACACAGCTACGAATAGGCCTACAATGATCAATATATTCGCTGCAGGCTGGTGCGCAAGTATCTGTGTCGTATTTGCGCGAGTCTAAAATAATGTTGGACGAGCTAGTAATCACAACGCAAATCACTACAACATCGGAGGGTCGGTTAAAAAAAAACTCCCGCCCTCAACAGTTTTTATGTTGTCATAGGGTGATAAACTAATAATTATTTTTATGGGGCCTTTACGGGTGTCTCACAAAACGAAGACCGAAGACCTGAAAATGAAGACCTTTTTTAAACCTCAACTCACCCGATAATGTGTCAATCTACCACAACAGTATTATGAGTTTATTGATGGATTTTTCGTATTAGTGTATTTTGACAAATTATCAGCTTTACTTACGATACACGATCCTATAATTATGCCTAGCCTAGGCAGCAGGCCTACTGTTTACCGACTGGAAAATTTCTGCCCAGTCGCTAAACAACAACAGAGAAGTATGGTGCACAATTAGTGACAGCAATAATATGTAAATCGTAAAGTTGTTGTGTGCGCTATTTTTCATGGTTGAACGGCCAATAATTTTTTTATTAAAATAATTAACAAATGCAAAATAAAAAAAATTATTGCCAAAATTCGTAATACTGTTGTGGTAGATTGAGACATTATCAGCTGAGTTAGGGTTTAAAAAAGAAGGTCTTTGTTTTCAGGTCTTCGGTCTTCGTTTTGGAATCACCCATAATAGATGTAGACGCTGGGTCATTCCACCTCAAATCAACCAATGACTTCAATCGTCACATCATGGATTTTTTTCTAATTCGGCATACACACAGCCCCTATTGTAAAGAGCACAAATCTAAAATTTCAGCTCAATCGGACAACCGGTTCGCGAGATATTGGTATCTAAACTTTCACGTTTTTGGACAAATCGCGACGACCTTGAATATTTAGGCGGCCATATTTCCTGTACATATTCCTCAAATTTAACAAGTGAGGTATCGTTGGAAAGGAAATCACAAAGGGAATCTAATTATGGCATAAAATTTATGTTTAAAATATCATATTCAGTCAAATTTTATTACAAAATATTTTGACCTTGAATTGAAGGACATGGACCACTTGTTTCAGGGTCACTGTTTTTACTAAAATTAAAATTTAGCATCTCAACTACAACATATCAAAAACCTGGAGGGGTCTTTTTCCATATATTAAAGAAAATCTATTTTGAACTTTAACTACCTTTAGCAGTAACCACCAATGTTAGGTACCTACTAGGGCCTAGCCTAGGCCTAGGCTAGGATGAAACAATTTAACATAACATAGGGCCTAGGCTAGGGCTAGCCCTAATGCTTGATATCTATCTTAATAAATAGGCTTACCTAGGCCTAGATAAACGATAAACAAATTTGATCAGCTAGGCCTAGACCTACCCTAGGTAGGGCCTAAGCGTTTCTCGCAGGAGTGTCCTACTACTGGCCTAGCCCCTAGGCCTACGCCGGATCGATCCTATAGGCCTCCTACCTTAAAAAATGATTTTCCATCAGCCTAATATTAAACATGATAGATAACAGATCCCATCAACCTGTCGGCCACAACGAAAGAAATGTTCTTTTATATTTGTTTAAACAGAAAGTCATTTCCGTCTTTAGGCAAGCCCAGACAAACAGTTGAACTCGCTCAGGCGTGTCTAGGCCTATGCCTATCTCCCAACAAGCAGCAAACCACAAACCGTTTGAATTCAGTCATTCCCACGCTCTTCTTGAAGCCTAGCTTACGTACACGCATATAAATCTTAAACTTCATTCTCACCTTTAGGTTACACCATCCTAATATAACTATATTATGTTTATTTTCTATTGCAACGAACAGGTATGATGACTATATTGTTCGTTCAAATTCAAAGCAAATACAGTATTACTTACCACAAGAAACATACAACAAGCCTGAACATGCCTTCCTCCTTGACAACCTTGGTCACAAGAGGTCGCTATATACATTAAGGCCAAAACTTGGCAAGATCGGTTAGCTACCACATGAACTTGATCTCAATAAAATGATTTCTGGAATTATAAGTTATAAATTATATTTACTTGTTTACTTACTTGTTTACTTGAGTCCCAGATCCTTCATCAGAAGTCATGGGAGATAGAGACCAGGCATACATGCTTATAAGTCCCTCGATGTAAAAAAAACTTAAACATAGGGTGCAAATTTCGTTGGGCGGGTCAGACCAACATTTATTCAAAAAAGACTTGAACTATTAATTGAAGTAGAGTTTACGGCATCATTGGTAAGGGCATTCCGTGGACCTACACTGGGTCTGGAGAAATATTGCCGCTGTCACCGTGTATATAAATCGTTCAAACACGGCCAGCCAAAACATGACCGTAAACAGGTATGGGGCAACCGGGGCATCTGCCCCCAATTTTTCTCAAAAAGAAAAAGAAAAGACTATTGAGCTTCTCGTCAAGCAGCAAAAATCACCGTTTTTATTTACTTATTTCTGTTGAGTAGGCCTAGTAAAAGCTTATTATATAGTATTCATGTTCAATCACATACGGCAGGGGCGGATTTAGGGGGGGGGGGCGGCGCAAGCGGCGCGCTCCCCCTATTATCGGCAAAACGTTGCGCCCCCCCTCCCCTTATATTAGGTGCGCCGGGTCCAAAATTTACAACAAAAACCCAAAATCGACTAAAAAACGGCATCAGAGCACCAAAATAATGGAAGAGACCTTTTTTTTTGCTCGTCAGGAAAAACCTAAGAACCACGCCCACCCGTAATTTAAAAGTGCGCCCCCCTTTCGGCGGATCCTGGATCCGCCCCCGGTATGATATAGACCAGGTGTAAAGATTAGACAGTCAATGGTTTGTTGTGCTTCGTTGCTTCGATATTAAATGGAAACCTCCAAATTCTTTGGCATCACCTCAAAATCAAAAAAAATAAATGTAGGAGAAATAAGCACACCTATTTTTAAATTTTCCTGCCGCTGGAGGGGACCTTCTTCCCCCTCAACCCGTCGCCACTTTGGTCACTGAAAAAGTCATAACATTGTCACCGGTATACCGGTAGTTTAGATACTGCTATTTACGGCCATGCAAATTGATTAGGCCTATCTGTTAAAATCACAACCGACTAGTACTGGACTGAGTGGCTTTTAGGGGTCTAGAAACCTTTGGTCTTATCGACTACTGTACATAACCTGTAACTTTTTTTTCTGGAAGAGCTGTTATTTGAATTACACTGCCACCAGTTGCATCTTCAACTAGTTTAAATCTTGTTTTTATTTTTTAAAGAAGCACTGGACCAATCACCCTCAAATTTTTCACCATTAAAACTAACATTGAGAGGCGGGCCGATTAGCGAAGTTAGGTTAGGGGCTTCTACTCCAGGAAGTTTTTCTGGAATCAAATAATCAAAATCAAAGTTTGATTTGAAACAAATCAAAACTGGGACAAAAATACACGGTATCAACTTACAAATCATAAAAAGAGCCAGTTGTGGCGGCGTCAGGAATTTCCCGACAGCAGGGCAAATTTGGGTTATAGACGATCGGGCCCACGGACGATCGGGCCCAGACGATCGGGCCCTAGTCGAGACGATCGGGCCAAACTCATGCAGACCGTATCGGGCCCAAGTCGAGACGATCGGGCCCATCTTGCACAGACGATCGGGCCCACAGACGATCGGGGCCCAAAGGATAAGTTGATCTTTTTTTGTTTAAAAAATAAATATTTATTTTTAAAATATAAGGAATTATACTTTTTCTGTGTGTTTTAACCAAAATTGTTTATTTTTGGTGTTTTTATTT
>JAOTQE010019772.1:0-10708 GCA_025631205.1 Nesometra sesokonis | reverse complement strand
ATTAATTAGTAAATAAAAATAAAACAAAATAAACAAAATAAAACAAATAACTAACAAAAAATGTAAATAAAAAATATAAAAGAAGAAACAACTTTTTAGAACAACCCCATGGCTAAATATTTTAAGCTTCATGTACAAACAAATAACTACCTCAAAATGTAAATAAAAAAGATAAAAGAAAAAATAGGCCCAGAGCATTATGGCTTAGTTTAAAAATTTTAAGCTTCATGTACCGACAAAATTATACCACTATGCAGAGTACAGAAACATTATACCACGTTTACAACATTACAATACTTGGTCCAGCCTACCTCACTAATAGACACTAGCATTCACAGAATACTGCGTAGGCCTAGGGTACCTTAGACTGGCCATCTTAGACCCTATTGGTCTGTATGTTTCTATTAAATATCAACAAAATGTTTTTGTTATGCTTATATAAACAATTATACATCTATGTACTGTACCAACTGTAAATAGCTTTGTTTTTTGTTTTTTGGCTCGCAATTGTTTATGACTACAGAAATTTGCCATGATAAGCCGCCGGGATAGCTAATTGGATATTCATTATGTCATCATATAACATGAACAATGTTTGTCTGTTTGTCTGTCTGTTTGCTCCTCTACTCCTCCCAGGTCCTTGGTCCGATCTCCATCAAACTTGGTGGGTGGATGCAGGGTCACTGCGAAATTGACCTTGAGGAGATAATTTTAGAAAGGTCACGGTCACTGAGGTCAAAGGTCAAAGAACTGTTTTTTTCGCTACTCCTTGGTCCCAAACTTGGTGGAAGCACGTAGGTTCAGACCAAAATTGCCGATGACGGGTAATGGGGTCAAAGGTCAATGTTACGAGACGGGTAAAGGTCAAGGTTAAGGGAACGGCGTAAAAGGTCAAGGTTACGGGATCGGCAATTTGACTAGTTTAAATAAAAGTCACATTTAGTGTGGTGAATTTATCCTTTACCGTAAATTATCTTCAGAAAATTATCAAGCGCCCTCTAAAATCGTCTAAGATCGTTAAGTGAAAACATCATTTACTCTCCGATTTATAAATTTACCGAAATGAATAGAAAACATATTAATTAACGTTCATTTAGTAAGATGACAAATGGGGAAAGAACAACCAACATGGTAACAAAAACAATGAAAAAGCACCCAATTGAGTTTAACATCGGGCCTGCCGGGTTAAAAGCACTACATCGGCCTACTCCTGGAGATAATCTACAATGAAGGAGTTTATCATGGAAATGTGAGTTTTTGACAATTATATAATAATTATCGGGTTTGTTTTACCATGTTCTTCAATAATCAGCTCTAGATCGTCTGTCAGGGAATATTGTGGCTTAGTTTCAAAAGTGTTTGATGATAGTACCTGCTTGTAGACTTTTCACAGGCACACATAAACACATACCAACAGATAAATAAACACGAGCGATAACAAAACCTCACCAACTTCGATGTTAGAGGTAATAACTGGAACCATATCCCGCAAGCCCAAATCCCTTTACAATAGAAACAACAATAACGTAATAATACAGGGAAGAGATGCTGTTGTGAACCCAATGAAACATGTAACAATTATTATAACACGCATTTTAATGCTAAAAGATATATTCAGAATTCAAAATGGCCGCCGACAACAATGTTTTTAGCCACAATGTATGCTATGTGACCAAATTAATTTCAAAGTTCTTGCTTTCCATACTATTCATACGTATTGTTTTCAAGGTCATTGAACCCAATAAAAAATATAACAATTACTATAACACACACTTTAATGCTAAAATAGACCATAACCAGAATGGCCGCCAAAAATGTGTTTGGCCATAAAATGCAAGGGTCAGAAACCGACGATGACGATGACGATGACGATGACGATGATGATGATGATGATAATGATGATGATGATGATGATGATGGTGGTGGTGGTGGTGATTCGGACCTGGGCCCGTTAGGCTAACGTCATAACGAAAGCCAACATAACTATATTAACTGACAGTCATTAAGATTATTCGAAATGTGTAAGCATTTCTCTCCCTTGCGACTTTCAAGAATATCCACATTCTACCCCGGATTTTCATAAAGCTGGAGTTGACCTTAAAAATGTACTAATTGGTATTGGGATTATATATCTGGGATGTTTATTTGAATGGTTCTCAGATACAGACCCTCACATCAAATCGCTGCCAAAATTTCGTCAATTATTATAAACAATTTTGCCAAATTTCAGTTAAAATCGTTTCCTGGTTCCTAGTTCTCTAGATATTTGATTTTGGACCTTCCTTAACTGGTACTCATATCCACATCATACTGCGGATCATTACAGGAACTTTAAAAAATTTTTATTTTATTTTAAAATAAAATTGTGAACTATCGAGTAATTTTGGGATATTTCGATTTGTTGACCCCTACCCCACCATCTTTCAATTACCATAAATATTTTGTCAATTATACCCGTGAACATTATAAGCACTTTTGATATGTTTTAGACAACCCCGTTTGTTGGTCCTCTAAATATTAAGTTCGGGACTGTTCCTCTTGAACTGGTCCTTATATCTACACCCTACACTGGATTGTTTTGTTTTTTGGGGTTATTTTTTTTATTCATCAAGATAAAAAATAGAATAGAAAAAGTGTATAAAGTAACCATACTGCCATATACAGACTATGCTATATCTGTATGGGGAAATACTTCGGAAGCAAATATATACAAAATCTCTAGGTTCCAAAACAGAGCGGCACGGATAATTACAAAAAATGATTTTACTAATAGTCGAAGCGATGATTTAATTAAGAAACTTCATTGGCAACATTTTAACCAACGAAGAGATTATTCTATTGCTACACAAATGTATAAGTGTGTCCACAGTATTGCACCAAATAGACTTAGCAATGAAATTGAGATGGTAACTGACCGACATAATTATAATACTAGAGCGACAGATACATTGAATATAGTTCCTCCGAAAACAAACAAAAGTAAAATGAAAGAACAGTCCCTAATGGTGAAAGGATCGAACCTCTGGAATAGTATCCATTTTTATATCCAAAACTCATTAACAGTTAATACGTTCAAAACAAACTATAAACAAAAGTATTATCCCAATGATTTAAATAACTGAAACTGATGATTTGTTTTTTTTTTTTTTGTTTGTGTTTTGTGTTGTTATTTTTGTTAGGATTATTGAATTTTAAAATAATTTTAGAGACTTAATTTGAAAGAAAATTTAGATTAGGCCTATTATAATTATCATTGTACGGTAGTTAAGTAATAAGCATTTCCACTTTTTACTTTAACTGTTTTAACAGTCTGTATTTTAAATATTTACTCAATTGATTAAATTTTAACTATGTACAGTATAGAAGTGTATTTGTTTTATATACGATGTTTCACAGTTAGGTTCATGAATAGGCATATATCATCACTTGACATTATTTATTTTTACGTTTTCAAGTTTTAATACTGAAAATTACCGTATTAATTTTAGATATATTTTAGAAACGTTGTTTTATATCTGTTATTGTTATTCTCCATACTTTTTATATTTTTACTATATTTTATGCTTGTTATGGTATTGTGTCCACATTTTTTCATTATTGGATTTCAACTAATTGTATTTTTAAGACCTTTGTAATTGTGTTTTAAGACCCTTGTTTTAAATGTTTAACGCTGTATGTTTCACAATTTTACTATTATTATTGGTTCATTTAACTTTATCCATTTATAAGATTATTTTCTGTAAGTTAATTGTAAACAGGACCATATGTAAAACAGGTTATAGTAGGTAACCTGATATGTTATCCTGTCTAAATATGTTTAAATAAATAAATAAAATAATTCATTAAATATACACGTCTCAAAGATCTTGGCAATATTTGATAATAGCGATATTGGTCTATAGTTTTTCATATTGGACCTTTCAAGTTTTTTTTATGGATCGGTATAACATTTGCTTTTTTCCAGATTGATGGAAATGTGTGATATCTTAAAGAAAAATTCAACATTTTTGTTAGGTGAGGAGTAATAACAGAGGAAACTTCCTTTAAGACCTTATTTGCAATGTTATCTGGTGGTCCGTTGGCTTTGCTAGTATCTAAGTTTTGTAAGATGGTGTATATTTCTTGATCTGTTATGTGTATGTCTTCTAGCCATTTGTCGGTTTTTAGGGAGAATGTTGGGGGAACTTGATTACCATTTGATAGTGTTGATTGATTAATAAAAAAGTTATTGAATACTTTAGCTTTATCTACATTTATATATAATAATAATAATAATAATAATAATAATAATAATATATACTTCCATAACCATCCTCAATTGGTGGAATACTTACCTGTTTAAACCTTTTTAACCGTAGACCACCAGTGTGTTGAGGAAGTCTCAGGTGAATTTAACGTTTTATATATTTTTTCGTAATAGCTATGTTTAGCTAATTTGATTTCATTTACTACATTATTTCGTGTTTTTTAAAAACGACTGAGATTTATTGGACATGTAGAACGTTTGTTACAGAGCCGACTTCGCTTCCTTATCAATGTTTTTATGTGAGGGTTCACCCAGGGTTTATCCTGCGGCCTTACCATAAAGGTCTTATAAGTTACATGATTTTCTACACATCTACTAAAAGCCAGCATCCATGATTCAAATGTAATGTCAACATTGTTTGATTAACAGGAATCCCAATCTACAGCTTCAGGCGTGTTGCACAACTCTACAAATTTGTGTTAACATAATCGGGTAGTTTACAAACGTAAGGTTTATCTTTTGCAAAAGAAAATCCGAAACATGCATAGATTGGGATATGATCACAGTTTGATAATGGAGGACACTGGATTGTTCATTGTATTTCAAAGGAACATCCCGAACTATCGATTGATTTAGGGCTATTTCGGTCTGGAGCGTTTCGATTTATGGGATTCCATATTTACACTCTACACCGGATTGTCACTGAAATTGTGTCAGTAATTAATCTATGACACTTTAGTACTCAATGAAGGTAATCATTTTTTTTTTCAGTATGCCGATAATTTAAATTACATTATCGTTTTTTACCCACCTGTGCCACCTCTCCCGATGACTATGTACCCGAAATGATTTCAAACACTTGCCAGACCTTTTCCATTTAATTGGCCCAACACCTATCCCGACCTATCAATCAGTTTTTCGTCTATATACGACTGGGACTCTTAAGATGGGCCCCTATATATACACCCCACCGAATCGTCCCTAAAATTAAAACATATCCACACCTTCAGTATCCCGACCTATCAATCATTTTTTCCTTCATTTCATTATTTTGGGGAGCTTTTCTTTAAAATGACCTTCATGTCTACACCACACAATTGATCGTCGCTAAAATTTAGTCAAATATTTATCAAATCATGAGAAGCACTTTTGACAAGTTTCATTTGGATACATTCGTTGCTTTTTTTTAGATATTATAATCTGGGTCCTTAACCATTTAAAATGAGAGTGGTCCACTAATCAACTTTAAGTATTGAATTATAATACATACTCCAAGCAATGAGATATACGCCATCGTAGACTCAATATTTTGAAATAAATCATGTCGTCATCAGAACGTTTGTCCATAAATTTCCAGCTTATAAGCCCCAATACCAAAACTGTTATCTTAGTGCCATCAAAAATTACCGAACATATCTTGGAATGGTTATCCCTTAAAAAGTAGCTAATTGAATTAAATTAACTGAAATTAATCTGGTGATAAACACAATTAGGATAACTTGACTAAAATTTGGATACGACTACCTTATCTAGGAAATCAGAATTCATGCAACGAAAATGTCTGAATAAGTTACGTAGGTAACTAACTAGCCATGTTCATACAGAATTTTAAAGTGCTTATCTAATGTGACTTCCTTTAGCATGTTAATTAAAAAGCGTTCACATAGAAAACAAGATCATGATAATGCTATGCTAATTAGCTGCCTTGGCTATAATTTTGATTGGCTTAATTGATGGCAGTCCGGTTAAATAACAATGAAAATTAGTGACTGGAAACCTTTAAACAACCTACTAAATATATTGTCCTTGATTGGTTGAATTCCTTTTATGAATTAATTTATCATGATAATCCCAAGATCCTGATAAATCGTGCTCTAGAAGAACATGTTAGCAAGGATTAACATGCTAAAGAAGATCATGATAATAGCTTCCTGGCGGGTTCACATAGAACATCATGATAATGAATATCACGATAAACTCTGAGTGTGAACCCAGCTACTAAGGAAGTAACATTTATAACATTATCGTAGAATAAGGTTTCTTATTTCGTATTAAAAATCAGACCAAGAGATATAGAAGTTTTATTGTATACCATTTCCAATGCATTGGTTGTAAAAGTTGTTATGTTGGTGTTTAATAACTAGGTTTACAGAAACTTCTTCCTTGTCTGATGTGTTCGTATTGATAATTGTGAAGCATTTCAGTATTTTAGGATTACAGTACAAAATATACTTAGTGATGATGAAAGTAGTAAGATAGAAAATAAATAAGGATTAATTTCCTCCAATTCTAATATTATCGAAAACTCTGATAACTGGTTCCTTCTAATGTTCAAACAGGTGTTTTACACAAATAAAGCCATTGCTTAACAATGCGCCGAAAACATCAAAGGAACTCTCTATTCATATAGGTATCTTTGATCTTATAGCTATGAATCCAGTCCCGTCACTTGTTTCTCACCTTTTAGATTAGTTATGATTGGTTAATAGTTAATAAAAAATTTGATTTCACACCTTTTAGGTTAGTTACAATTGGTTAATACTTATTAATTTTGATTTAGTTTAATAATGATTCTGATATTTCCAGAAAGTTTTATTCAGCTGTGTCGATTATTTTTCGAGATATTTTTCGAGATATCAATTGGGACAATTTTAATCAAGCGGCCCTCGTATGCACTCGGGTGATCACCAAAATTTACTCATTTTCTCCACGGACATTGATTACAAAGAAAACAAAATATCATTGAGATAATGTCGTTTGTTGCAGAGATATTAGGTCTGGGGACCTTAAAACCCATGTCCCAAGACCAAAACCTGACCTCGGATCGTCATTAACTTGCGGAACAAAATTTGTTCATTTTGACTTCCAGTTCGATCGGCCGGTTAGTTTTTTCAGGTATTCATAACATTTACACCACGTCCCGAGTCATCACCACAAATTCAAGAGTTATATTTTTATTTTAATATCAGAAATGTTGTTAACAAATTTGACGCACGTACTCCTAGGCTGCTAACAATGAATCACGCGCAAAAAAAAAAATTGTCACAAACCAAAGTGAAAATTTAATCTCCTCGCGGAGATAATATGGAGCTTTCGTTTTACACGACGGATCGTATATTTTAAATGTTGGAAAATTTGATTGTCCATAATTTCACAAGGAACCATCTTATAAATCATTTTTGCATGATGAAAATAATAGTGCCTAGTTTCATTATTCATAACTCAATTTCCAATTTTTCGACTTATGCCTCTGATTTGGCTCTGTCACATATGACTTCAATTTACTATTTTGAAAATTTGACCAAACAAAAAAAAAACTCAAAACTCCATGTGTTTAAGTCCAAGTGGCCCAACGGACCCGCTCCCCCCCCCCCCACCTTTGAAACCAAAAAAAAAAACATTTTTTGCACAATTTTGAATAAAACGGGCAACCACGCCCACTCGGATCTGGAAGTGGGCCCCCTTTCGGTGGATTCTGGATCCGCCCCTGCAAGCGGTTCTTGGTGACCAAGTTTAATTGCAGTAATGTCGTTTTTAACTGCCTTTGGGTATTCTTTCCTAATGACCGACTTAATGACCTTTGACCCAAGTCCTGACCAGCGCCAACCTACGACTTTACCGAACTTAATAATAACAATAACAATAACAATAATAATAATCTGCTGTATAATATATATACAGATCCACTAAATGTTAAATTAGGTGAGGCAAGAGATGGGTGTGAATTGAACGGCACAAAACTTAACTGTTTAAGCTATGCTGACGATATCGTTCTTTTGGCGACCTCTGCATCTGGGTTGCAAAGTTTAATAGATAGATATTTGTGACATTTTTGCCTCTGAAAATGACATTACCTTTAATGAAAAGAAATCTAAGTGCATGCTTTTTTTGTCCGAAATCACGTAATTTGCAGGGGAAGCCTCAAATCATGCTCAATGGTTCTATTAAATACTAATAATAATAATATTTATTATTATTGTATTATTATTATAAATATTATTATTATAATTATAATTATTATTATTATTATTATTATTATTATTATTACATCAACAGCAATAGCAGCAGCAACAACACCAAAAATACTAAAAATACTAATACTAATAATAACAATAAATAATATTAAATAATAATAATAATAACAATAATAACAAAATAATAATAATAACAATAATAATAATAATAATTATAATGATGATGATGATGATGATGATGATGATGATGATGATAATGATGATAATAATAATAATAATAATAATAATAATAGTAATAATAATAATAATGACGACAACGACGACAATAACAATAATATAATAACAACAATAATATTATTATAATAATAACTGTTTCCACTTTTGCTTTTGACATCGTCGGAATTTTACTAGGATTTGGATCACCATGAAAGTTATTTTATTGGATTGCTTAAACCTTAAAACGTGACTAGACACTAAATTTTTGCTTTTTTTTATCTTAGCTGGTTCCAGAGATATGATAATATTTGAAAACTGATGCCATTTTGGACGACATCTTGGTTTCTCGGAGATAATTCCATAATGGATTTTTGGCCAGTTAGAAGATTTGGATCACCATAAAACTAGTTCCATTGGATTATTTGTACCTAAAACATATGATTAGACAGTAAATTTGTATTTTTAATCATTAAAATGTGCAAGGTTATGATAGTATTTGAAAACTGCGGCTATTTTTCACGCCATTTTCGATTTTTTGCTAGATATCATCATGAAAGTAGTTTTATTGATGCTTGTACCTTAAAACATATAACTAGACACTAAATTTATCTTTTTATCTGAACTGGTTCCAAAGATATTTGAATATTTGAAAATGGCGGTCATTTTGGACGCCATATTAGATTTTTTGCTAGATAGGAGATTTGGATCACCATGAAAGTAGTTTTATTGGATTACTTGTGCCTTAAAACATATAACTAGACACTAAATTTGTTTTTATCTTAACTGGTTCCAAAGATATGGTAATATTTGAAATTGGCGGCCATTTTGGACGCCATCTTGGATTTCTCGGAGAGCACAAGGTGGATTTTTGGAGACGTTTAGTATGATGTTTCAATCATATTTCTGGAGCTATCCTGAAAAAAAAATCAGCTTGCTATGAGACATTTCCGGGTTAGCCTATATTTATGAGCTAATATTCCTGGACTAAAAATTTGAATTAAATCGGCCAATAGAGATATAGATGATGCAGACAGATACACACACACAACGCAAACACACTGACTGAAGTTATAGAATATTAGTATAATGAGTTATTACAAAATACGACAAGGGCAGCTCAGCTTATTGCAAAATACGGCAAGTTTAACTGTTACAAAACACAGTTATTACAAAATATAACAATTATTACAAAATACGAGAAGGGGTAATTACAAAAAATACAGCTTAATTTATTACAAAAAAACCATGTTTGTTACGAAAGTACGACAGGTTATTACACAATACGAAAATTAATACAAAAGTCGACGTTACGTTCTAAAACCATAAATTTATTTAATCCTGATACGATATATCGGTTACAGAGGATTCTGCGAAAGTACCCATCCAAAGCCTGTTGGATAATACTGCACTTTGAATTGTTCAAATCCAATAGGAAGGATTACAGAGATAATTAAGACTCTAGAAGGGGATACATTATTAAACTGTGAATTGGTATGTAAATGGGGATTTGATGGCTCGTCAGGCCAAAGTGAGTATAAGCAGAAATTTAAATTAGGTACGTTGGATGACAGTAGTATATTTTGTACTACCCTTGTGTCTTTACAGTTAAAGTTTAAAGACATCATTTAATGGCAAAACCTTGTACCGTCTTCACCGAGATTTTGCCGACCCATCTTCAATTCAAGAAATAGACTATGGAGCTCCCTCGAGAAGAGAATTTATCTTTTTAAGACGAAATCAAACAATTGCAATCAACGAAAATAACTTTATTGACTATGCACTAGTAGCAGATGCAAACAGAGAGGACAATATCCAAATTAACTATATGCACTTCAGAATGGTTGAACAAAAGGTTTTAAGTGCCTTAACAGAAACAAAGTCATCAATGCGATGTTATATGTTTGAAGCAACTTCTAAATAACTGAATGATTGAATGACCTGACTAAACGTCTCTCTCCAAATAAAGAAACACACAGCTATGAGTTCTCACCACTTTACACAATGATAAGGTGCTTTGAAATACTCATCTAAATTGCATGTGAGGTGTCGTGACAAAATGAGTAGTGTTGTACGGCAGGTCATTTTGAGATATTCACGAAAATAGACAGAAAGTTATAATTTCAAAAATATGAGATTCGTGTTGATTTGTTAAGTTTAGTAATTGAATTTTATGATTACAAACTTCCTGTTTATGTTTATTTACAATAAACAGGCACGGATCCAGGGGGGGGGGCGACGGACCCTGCCCCCCCCCCCCTTTGAAACCCAAAAA